>JAOTQE010142523.1:0-11607 GCA_025631205.1 Nesometra sesokonis | reverse complement strand
GAATCTCCAATGTTGATGTTGTTAATTATAGGGATGTTTCTAAGGTGTTTGGGATGAATAAACAATATTTCAGTTTTGTCAGGATTGAAGCAAAGCATGATCTTAGCTAACCAAGTTTGGACTTCTCTGACACACAATTCGATGGCCAGTTTAGCTTCATCATAAAAAAAAAATGTGATGTGCGCGGTGATCTATTTTATGGGGCCTAATGAAATGACATTTACGATCTAACAGTTATAATATTCATTTTAAAACCCACAAATCGTCTTTGCGCAAGTGGCCTTTTCCCCTTGACCGGGGCTTCGACCTTTGACCCTACCACATATCCCTAAGCATCTCCCGGGCCCCAGCTTATTGACATGGATCGTGCGATGGCCAGACTACATTTCTAGATCGGCCCCTGACGCTACACATACACTACAATCCAAAAATAGAGGTTCAAAATGTATTTTTTGTTTTCCTATAGAATGGAACCCTCGGGAAAAGGGACTCTTTAATTTTGAAGAGTGCTCGTGGCAGATTTGACGAACATAACAAAGTTCTAAAGTTGTTTTCGCGAACCCAAAAAATAATCACCTATTGGCGAATCTCAAAGGCTTTTAATATGAACTTTTAAAAGTTCTAAAAACAATTAGAACCCATTTTGAACCTTTATTTTTAGCTAAATGTTGTTAAATACCTCTGATTTAGTTAATTTAGAATCATGGCTAGGTATTAAACATTAATTAATGCTGTCTAGTTGAGTCTTCTCGTTGTTTTGTCAACTAATTAGAAAATTATCAACACCTTTAAGTTTTAATCATTGTCTGCTAGCTAGCCATAATACAGAGAACACGTAAGTGGGCGATCTACATTAGTGGGACTATAGAACCCCTAATCGATTTTTTTTGCTGATGAAACACAAGCTTTTGAATGAATATCAATCCAATTATGCAATGACAATAACTGTAATGTTCGTTAATTAACGACGTTTTGTAAATCCGATGATTATATTGTTGTTTTGATGAAGACCAAGATGAACTAGGTAAAATGCTTTTAATGCTCGTGCGATTAAAAAAGTTTGGCTCTTAAGAAAAGCGACCGTTTTTTTCCGTTTGACGGATACAATACTCGCGAGCGCCAGAGCCTTTAATAAGGGTCATTTTTAGTGGCGTAACGAGCGCTTATGCAAAACTTGGAGCAAAGAAATATTTATTTACTTCAAGGCCGGCGGAACCGGGGGGGGGGGAGAGCAGGCCCCCCCACCCACTTTTTGCCGGAACATATAATGTCTACGCAGATCCCTAAATGTTCAAAATGACAGCTATGCACTTTAAGTATTAAATTTTCATTTTCCAGCACCTAGAAATCTAAATTTTGGACTCTAAATTGTCTTTTAGCGTTTACAATAACGCAAAATTTTCTGGGGTCTTCGGCCCCTTGACCCCAACTGGGGTCCTTGGTGGCCCCCTGACCACAACCAAAATTGCTTGCTTCGCTCGAAAGTCCAAACTTTCAAAAAAAAGATCGGCTGATCTGGAAAACGGGACATTTTGATGGGTTCTAATGCGGCTTTTAGCATATAAAATAACGCAAAATTTTCAGGGACCTTCGGCCTCTCGACCCCGACTAGGAGCCCTCTGTGTTCTCCTGGCCCCCAGCAAAAATGTCTCGCTTCGCTCGTAAGTTCTAACTTCGAAAACCATGGCAGGCTGATCTGGAAAACGGGACATTTTGATGGACTATAATGTGTCTTTTAGTATTTAAAATAACGAAAATTTTTCTGGAGCCTTCGGCCCGTTGACCCCAACCGGGGGGCGCTTGGCGGCCTCCGGGACCCAAGCACAAATTCGTCGCTTCGCTTGGAAGTAAGAACTTCGAAACCAAGACAGGCTGATCTGGAAAACGGCACATTTTGATGGGCTCTAATGTGGCTTTTAGCATATTAAATAACGCAAAATTTTCCGGGCCTTTGGCCCCTGGTCACTAGTCAAATTTGCTCGCTTCGCTCGAAAGTTCAAACTTGAAAACCATGACAGACTGATCTAGAAAACGGGACATTTTGATGGGCTCTAATGTGGCTTTTTTAGCATATAAAATAACGCAAAATTTTCCGGGGCCCTCGGCCCCTCGATCCCGATCAGGGGCCCTCTTTGTTCTCCTGGCTCCTCGCTTCGCTCGCAAGTCCAAACTTCGAAACCATGACAGACTGATCTGCAAAACGGGACATTTAGATGGACTCTAATGTGTCTTTCAACGTTTAAAATAACGCAAAATTTTCTGGGGCCCTCGGCCCCTTTAACCCCAGCCAGGGGCCCTTGGCGGCCCCCTAGACGGCCCCAGCCAAAATTCTTCGCTTCGCTTGCAAGTCCGAACTCCGAAACCAAGACAGATTGATCTGGAAAACGGGACATTTTGATGGGCTCTAAATGTGGATTTTATCATATAAAATAACGCAAAATTTTTTCTTGACCCCGACCGGGGCCCTCTGTGTTTCCCTTGCCCCAGCCGAAATTTCTCGCTTCGCTCGTAAGTCCTAAATTCGAAACCATGACAGGCTGATCTGGATAACGGGACATTTTGATGGATTCTAATGCGGCTTTTAGCATATAAAATAACGCAAAATTTTCCGGGACCTTCGGCCTCTCGACCCCGACTAGGGGCCCTCTGTGTTCTCCTGGCCCAGAGATATTAGGTCTGGGACCTTAAAACCGTAAAGTCTCCCAACGCCAAAAACTGACATCAGATCGTTTTTAACTTTTGTAGTTTAAGTGAATTTCAGGAGACTGTCCCCTTGAATTATCAGGGGGCGGGGGCTCTCCTATACCCTTTTCCGCCGCCCATGCTCAGTGTTGAATATTATCGGTTTTTAATGTCTACACCCCATCCTGGTCGCCAAAATCAAGAGTTCACCTTAATATCAGAAATTTTGTGTGCACATTTGGCACACGTACTCCTAAAACTTTATGCAGGAGGCTGCTAACAATGAAAATCAAAATATGGTCAAAAACCAAAGTGAAAAGAAATATAATCTTACACATTGGGCTCCCAAAAAGTTCAGTAAAGGAATGGCGCTTAAAATACGAAAAAAATAATGTTATAATATAACCACAGCCGTCTAGTTCTGCCTCGTGACCTTTTTCCTTTTCTTCTAACCAATCCTTCCGTGAGGTCTTGGTTCATTTGACAATATACCAACATAATTACATTTTCACATTTCCAATAGCATTATGCCTATTTATAAAATCGCAATTTAACAATTAATATGAATTGTTAATAAACTTCAAAGATTTTCCTTACAAAACAATGCTTTTCTTTGTTTAACTCGCCTATTGTTTAGCACTGCTTGCTAATGTTGATATGCGATTTTTAAGGAGTGCTATACTAAGTTATAAATATTGTCTGTTCAACACGCATTAATTTATAACCTGTTATAAAATATCTAAATAAAATTACAACCGATTTTAGATTTTTATAACCTAATCTGGTTAATTTGTTGATATTTCAAGGTTATTTAATTTTTTGATATTTCAAGGTTAATCTTAACAATAACGAAACTATAATTAAAACCCGATACAATATTGTTAATCATATTTAAATTGGATTGATTGATGGTTTTTCATTGCTCTCAGTATTAGGGTTCGATTAAGCTACAAGTGGCGTTAAATGTTTCGATTAAATGATGTGTGAAAACTCAAGTTCTCATGCTCGCCATCATGGGAATGACTGTAGAGATTGTAGATGATTATTCGTGACCAATTCGATCTCACAGTGAATGCGATTTGTAATGAAATGTTAGTTTGCTGTAAATGTTTGATTTGATATTTTGCTAGCTTTAGACAAACGTTTGAGTGATATCTTCATATTTTAATTAGAGATACAGATCGTTTATTAAGTAAATCTAATCAGGTTATTAATTTATTGTAAACAAATTTTGATACAGACCGACAAGTAGGCCTATTTTTAATAATAAGTAATAATGTAAAAGTGAAGATTTTCTGAAATGGGTCCAGTAATGTTTTTAATATTATTTTAAAGAATAATGTAATCCCTCTAAAATATTGAATTAAGTACTAACATTGAAAGCCCTATTAGAACAACCATTATATCTCTTAAAGAGGAACTCCGGGAATCAAATTTCTATATGGATACACCAATAGAACAATTAGTTGTTACCCTACAGACAAAATTTCACAAAATTTGGAAAAAGATATCATGAATGAAAACACTTTCCAAAATAGGCATTAATTTAAAAAGTGGGTCTACTACACATATTACACAATGCTAAAGAATAGGAAAAAAATACAGATTTTGAAAGGGTTGTGTTTGAAAACAGTCACATTAAAATATACCTGTTCTAATGTGAATTTGACTGATCTTTCCATTTATGTGAGTTATATACCTACAGGACCGATTTAAGAGGGAAATCAAAATATATTGAATACTATTAATATTGTGTATAAAACGAAAATATTCAGCAAGAATTTATCTTTTAACACGCCCCTGAGGCCATTTCAGGACATCTAAAATCCAAAATTTCTCCGGGGGAGACCCCCCTAAAACTCTGACCATCTACCGGCCCCTTCCGGCACCCCTATTCCGAAAGTCTGAATCAACCCCTGATCTAGTGATTTTGGTTTTCAAGCACAACCCTTTCAAAATTTCCAATTTTCCTATTCTTTAACATTGCGTAATTTGAGTAGTAGACCCACTTTTGATTTGGGATTCACTTTTCAACATGTTATTTAGCATTATCTCGTTATCCAAATGTTGTGCGATTTTGTCAGTTAGGTCACAACTAATTGTTCTATAGATTTATCCATAAAAATTGTAACCCCGGAGTAGTCTCCCTTTAAACCTTCTTCCAAAATATAAACCATCTCAAAAAACTTCCTTCCTCAAGACAGACATCTTCTTTTTGTCCATAAAACAAACCAATTAGTAGGACTGCACTTTTGACGCGCGGCTGGTTTAAATTGTGGTTTTGGTGTAGCAATTTCCATTTTGTTGACATGTTTTTTTAGAATTAGATTTGAAAATATATAGATACGTTGAAAGTGATAGAGAAGGCGAAGGTAAAGAATTCAAATGAATAGTCGGAGCAAAAAAGAAAGACCTGTTTCCAGTGACTGGAAACAGGTCTCTCTCTTTTGAAGTAACTGGAAACAGGTTTTTTTTTGCTCCGACTATTCATTTGAATTCTTTACCTTCACCTTCTCTATCACTTTCTACGTATCTATCTATTTTAAAATCTAATCTAGAAAAGCATGCCAACAAAATAAAAATTGCCACACCAAAACCACAATTTAAACCAGCCGCGCGCCAACAACAGTCCAGTCCTAATTGCACACGATTTAACGTAACCATTTTATACACTTAATAAATATGAGTTAACTATGCTAGAGCTTAGGCATAGGCCTATAGCTTTGAACTTTTGCTCGCTCTTGGCCATGACATTTGATCCTTCAAAATTATGGTCACATATAGCGTGAACTTTCATAAACATACATATGAACCAAGTTCAAGATGACCTACCGGTATACCAGAACTAATGCCTGATTAGGTGTAATTTGACCTTTGCTCGACATTGACCAATTTAATCACCTCGAGATCTTTAATCAAGGAACGGAACATTTTGGCCAAGTTTTAAGAGTTTCTGGTACTGTAGCTTTTCTGTTTACAAACACACAGGCACAAACGGGAGCGAAAATACCTTCGTTGGCGGAGGAAATAAAGAAATACACAATAGTTTTATTATATTGAAAGTAAAGTTTAGTTTGCTTTACAATACATTAATATTGCAGATAAACTTGCCCAAGTTGACTTTGCCTATAGGCTACTAACTCGAATTATTTTAGTACAACTCAGCCACTGGGACCACTTCTGATTATAAATGATTTATGTAGAATGAGAAGTGTATCAAATTGATCTCTGCTTACATGCGCGCCTGAAGACTAGTGTTGTCACGACGTACGATATTGAGTGTGAAAAGAGTTGCTTTCCAATCAAAATTTTATTCGCCACATAGGCTCCAGTGGCTGAGTGGCATAGACGTCTGCATATCAAGCAGAAAACCTGGGTTCGAGTCCCGATTTGGGCCACTTCTTTTCACTCTCAGTAGATTTTCTCATTGTTTACGTTTCATGATAAAAATAACGTTTATTTCTGGATATGATAGTCTTCATGTAATTTTAATACCGATAATTTAAACATTATTTGAGATAATCCAAATGAGTGGGCAATTAAACGAGATTTTTATAATCGTGGGACAAATCAAGTCGATATCGACCGATGAATCTAGTGTATTTACCATTGTTTTATCTTCCAACGAGTCCTCCAAAACAAAACACAATTCAGAGTGACCGTGTGCAGGGCGCAAACATCAACGCGATGAAGATTGTCCGCCGCGTGTCAAACGCGCGTGAAAGCGTTCGTTTGAGTTGTTAAAATTAACGTCCGTGCTCTGTTAACAAAAAGCACGAACCGTACAGCACAAACGGACAATTACCGCAGATGAGAAGAGCTCTGACCAGGGTGACAAATTCTCCTTAGTTTAGATGGTAACTTAGTTGACTTGGCTTTCCCAGCCTGTTATTTTGGTCCGCTGACCACAGCTGACAGTAATGATCATGAACACGAACTGAAAGTCACTCATCGGCGTCAAGAAAATCGATTGGATGAAACGATCGAACTAACGCGTCATTTAAATCGGATTAATCAGTGTAGGTCTACTTATAAATTATAATCAGCATTATTATTGACCTAATTAACGTTATAATTATACATTAAAATTTAAAAATCACAATTAAATGATTCAGACATGACTTTAGGCATAGCTAGTCTTATTTACTAATTGTTATCAGATATTTATTATATGTATATCACATAAACACACATTTTTAATATACCAAGGTTTGTCTAGTGGGATATTTGGTCTATTGATTGATCGACAACTTAGGCGTGAAAATCCTCTTTTTTGACAAGAAACAGGTATCTACCTGCTCATCCCCGGCTATTGTTATTGTATGGGAAATATTGAAACACATAATTCACACAATTGTGATTAATACAAATTAAATCTAATGATACTGCATAATGATATTGATCATTAACGTATCAAATCATATTCCCACGATTAAGATATGCAGTACAGTTTACGTCAAAATCAATAACGAAATAGGGGCGGATCCAGGATTGTGATCTAGGGCGGGCTTAAATCCCGATTTTGGTTTTGACAAGCAGAAAAAAAAAACGTCCGTATAATAACAGATCGGTGTTTGCCTCCAGCAGTGTCCCTATAGGGCCACTGCATCTATTTTTACTAATTCCTTGTCTTTAAAACCCCCAAAACATTTTGGATGCAATTTTTGGGTGCATGTGCGTCTGTTACTCCATTCTTACCAAGAAAAAGGTCAATGTCAGTGGGGGCTTAAGCCTGTTATGCGCCCCCTCCCTTAATTCCGTCACTGAATATTAATCCATATTTTTGATTAATTAACTGCAACGAGTGATAGTTTCATCATCTTTTGACTCTGTTGAAGGTATACTTCCCACTGAACTCTAGCCAATGTTGTCAGCTGAGCCACAAATCACTGGAAAGAATTTAGTCAAATTAGCTTGTTTATTTTTTAATCGTCGTCGTCAAAACAAACTCTAGTCAGAGCGTAGCTTCTCTGACAATATCTCGAAACCGTCCTGCTGCTCTATTTGCTTGTTCCATAGAACCAAACACTTCATATGATGGTCGTCTCCCATTTGCATCTTGGTCTTCCTCTCTTTCTCTTTCCTGTGATGTAAGTCTCCTGCACTCTCTTTTCCATACCATCTTGCCGCATAATGTGGCCAAAGTAAGATAGTATCTGTTTCCTTACACACTGCAGCAGCCAATTGTTTGCAATCCCAAGATCTTCTCTTATGCTCATTTGTGCGGTGTTGAGTCCATGGGAATCGCAAGATCCTTCTATAACATTTGTTTTCAAAAGATGTGATTTGAATACCGGTACCTTACTTTGCTGTGAGCAATTAGACTGCAGCTAAAAACAATATCTTTATTTAATTTTATTTAATCCTTTCCTTTTCCTCTTTTCATTTGTCAAAAAAAAAACTTTGGACCTTTGTTGTACGTCTGAATTAAAATATGGATGCTGTTTGGCAAACATATCTTTGCATCTACAAAGTGATATTCCGGTGGTAAAATTATGATTCCTCATCTATTAAAATTGTAGGAATCGTGCAGAGGATTGGTAGGGTCAGTCTATGGCGGGCCGAATTAACATTTAATCGAAAATAGAGATATCTCTATTTTTAAGAGAAATCTCTATGTCTGGGCTTATCTCAACTAAAAATAAAGCTATCTTTATTTATCTCTATTAAAAACAAAGGTATTTCTATTATAAATACCCATTATTAGTAACCTCTATTACCGCTCTAATCTCTAATAATAATGGATATATCTCTATTAACAATATAGATATCTCTATTAACAATAGAGATATCTCTATTACTGGTGTATTATTATCTCTATTGTATAATGAAAGCCACTATAGGGTCTTCTGTGTTATGGATTATTTCTAAAAATGCAGTTGACTGGTGATTTGCACGTTTCTTTTTAAAATTATTATTGCTACTTATTATTACACTAACGAGTACCGCCAAAACGTCTTTGTTTCTCAGAGGAACTGTTAATACATTTTAACAAAGCCTGTAATTTATATGTCTCGGGTGGATACGGTGCCATATTTTAACCAACAATCATTTCATTGTTCAGTAACCAATATTGATCTTTTATTAATTTAGCCTGTTAATATGCCTTTGCGTTATCGGATAATATATTTGTACTATCAGATAATAGTTAAATTTAACTATTCCCTGGTACTTCCACTGCTGGATCAAGCTCAATTAAGCAATTTCAAAAAAAAAAAAAAGAAAAAAGAAAAAAATGTATATAAGTGCGCGATGTATTTGCTGATAATAGAGCATTATTAAGCCTACTTAAAAATACAAGATCGAGATACACATTATTATGGAGAATGTTTTATTTTATACATCGTCAGTGACGCCACGAACTGACACTAACCTGCGCGTAGACATACAACGTAAATGAATTACGCGTTTTCACGAAGTTACACTAATGTTTAGCCTTAAAATACTAGTTAACTAATAAAGTCGAGATTTAACTACAAAATATAATAGCTGGGTTATGTACCTTTACAGACATACAAAAAACAGCATTATTTTTTTTTTGGCTGCAAAATTGTTTATTTTTTGAACCCCGTTACTTTAATCTCGTTTTTCTCGAAACACTGCTTTTCGCACTTTCGTGGTTAGTGTCACTTCGTGACGTCGCTGACGATATGTGTAGTATAGATTCATGACCCATCCACAATTGATAATTTCTTTCAGTGGTCTGTCAGTGTTAGGCCTATTTACAGTGTCAGTAAAGTAGGCCTAAATTAAGCAATTCTTAAAGTTTCCATCTTACTGAGGTTCTTTTGTATATTTAAATATAGTATCATCGTATATTCTCGGAATATACTGTACACCTAACCTTTTTTACCATATAAACCATAAATAAGTTGTTCACTGGTCTACTAAACGTGCAAATTATAAAGAACATCCTCAGAAATTGAGTTCTTTAAAAAAAACCCGACATTTCCATGCTGAAACGGAGACATACAGATACGTTATTAGCGCCCTCTAAAATAGACATTTGATTAAACTTTTTGACCATTGTTACAGATCATCGAATCGGTAAGTCTTGCGTGCAACAAGATATAGACAAATAATAAATACAAAGACGTATTTCAACTAAAGCAATCCTAAATTAGAATGTGGCATTTATATAAGTATACATCATATTAATTGTTAAAATTACTTCACTCCTTGGTTCAGGCCCGTAGTGAGGAGGCGCACCAACAAATAATAAAGGTCAACTTTCCATCATAAACTTATGGGCACGATAAACACACGATGGGTACGTAAAACCTATAAAACATACACATTTGTTTTTTGTTTTATAATTAAAAACCCAGATGACGTGCTCGCCGATGACATATCAGCTCCGATACCATCAATCACCCGCACCTCCCCATTTCAAATCATGTCTACTGCACTGCCTGGTTCCATTACACCACTGAGGGCCTTGTGTGCAAAATACTAAATATGTCCAAAGCGTATCATTCGTTCACCTGTAAATATGATTTCTATGTTGCTAAAAAATCTTTAAATACATAAATAATATTCTTATGTTTTACTCTAAGACAAAAAAGAGACAAATAAATAAATCTAACAGAAACAGTACAGTTTCGTATTGCCTTAAATTATTCAAATGAAACGTTTGGTTTCATTACTTTTGAGAAAAAATTGGGAAGCTAAACGTATTAAACAGAATATGAAAGAGGATAATGCAAAAAAGTAGCCGGTCAGATGGTAAACCTCAAACTTGTCTCGCCAATGATATCTCATTGAAAGGTGTGAACAACAAATACATTTTGCAAGTTGAATTGTTATTCTTAAAATATTGCTTGTAAAATAAACGCCCACAGAATAAATACCACTATTAACTACAGGCATATAGTACCCGTCTACGAGGATTCCAGAACAGCAATTCACACTATGCTCTGGTGGGAGAATGTTTTCCCTCTATTTTGATTTTTGCGTTTATACTACGGTGTCTGCTTTTGGTTTTTTTGCTCATCAAATTTGAAGCGGACTTGGGGGTACCCGAGCGAATTTGAAAAATTTAACTTCGTCCCCCCTAATTCAAAAACGTTCCGCCACCTCTGGCAGTGGAAAAGAAAGTTCAGAGGTAATTTTGAACTGTTTTACGCATCATTCCACCGATTTCACGCGCTAGCGCGATTGTGGGATAAAATTAGTAAACAAGATCCGAATCGATGTGACTGAATTACGTTGTAGTATTCTCCAGACTGTTTTTTATCCCACAATTTTTCAAATTCGCTCGGGTACCCCCAAGTCCGCTTCAAATTTGATGAGCAAAAAAAAAAAGGTTCTTGCCTCTAATTTCGTGCTTTCCTGGTCCCTAAAGGTGGTTTTCACGCCCACAAAATTCATATTTTGCCATAGTTTTGGAGTTGTGAATTGTGAATTTTGTTGTTGGAGTCCCATTTCAGGGGGGACGATCCCCCCTGAGTTGTCACTGGGGGGCCGCGTTTCCCCCATCCCCACTCTTCCACCGCCAATGTCCACTGCAAATCTGTTTCCTGCATGATTTATAGTATGATTAAAGTTGTAATGTCACCGGAAAATGACAAAAAACTCATAAACATTATATTTTAAGTAACTTGCTCATATCAGAGTACAATAATATCGAAGTTAAGAACTTGATAACAGAAAATTGTTTGTTTAAAACTTGTTTAATTTTTTTAACAGTAAAGAATGATGGCAATTCTAGAGACTTGAAGGTTTTTTGATGTTTTTTTTTTCTCAATTTTAACATATTTTTTCAAAGTAACCAAGTTTTATTAAAAATACATGGCCGTAACCATAGAGTAACCGGGTTAGATGCCCAGGTAGATGTCCAGGTAGATGTCCAGGTAGATGTCCAGGTAGATGTCCAGGTAGATGTCCAGGTAGATGCCCAGGTAGATGTCCAGGTAGATGTCCAGG
>JAOTQE010142512.1:0-11607 GCA_025631205.1 Nesometra sesokonis | reverse complement strand
GGGGGGGGGGGGGGACTAGGGGAGCTGCAGCCCCACCGTCGAGGAACCTTTTCCCCACGCCGTCGGGGAGAAAATAAAGGTTTCCTCGGGGGCTTTGTATGGTAATGTCAAGCCCCGACACCAAAACGGGCTAAAAAAGCACGCAAAACACGGCAAATAACGTACTTTTTTTTGCTCGTCAGACTGAAAACCAGAGACACGCTCACCTCGAAATTTAACTTGCCCAACTCGTCGGGGAACCCGTGCCCCCTGTCGGGGGCATTGCCCTGCTGTCGGGGAATTCCTGGCGCCGCCACTGGCCACCACTGCCACAGGCCTCCACTTTCTTTTGATCGACTATTATGGAATCAATGTTTGTGATAAAGAATCTAATTGATAACCTGAGACTACTAATAGAAAGTCTCAGTACTAGCACAATGCTCCAAGTATAAACATTAAACAATTAAATAAAAGTAAATTAAACAATAAACATTCGGAGAGCGCAAAGCTCAGCCAAGCGCCCGAAATAATAATAATAATAATAAAAATAGTAATAGTAATAGTAATAATAATAATAAAAATAGTAATAGTAATAGTAATAGTAACAATAACGATAACGATAATGACAATGAAAATAATAATAATAATAATAATAATAATTATTATTATTATTCTTATTATTAATATTATAAATAATTTGAATTATATACTAATACACATACATAAATTATCCCAACAGTACCTATGTATGAAATTAATCCATTTGCATATAATCCCTAACATACCGAAAAACAGACCCAAATTTTCTAAATTATGTTTGGCCAAATATATCCTGAGCAATTTTTCAAAAAAAGTTGCTGCTCACTGACATACAATCGAATTTAATTAGCATACAAGTAAAATTATTAGAAACCATAGAGTTGATGTCGCTGCGATTTTCATTCAAAAATGAAACACCATGTTGATTTCTGTTAAATGCTAGAGAGATTCAAACAAATCTGTGCCTAAAGTTTCAATCGAGTTGAAGATTGACCTGAAGATTCTAATCTCAGAATGCTCTGTAAGCGCATACCTCGTGTGAACAAGCCAACACAAAATAGCTCTACAGCTTTATATTCGAACAATCAACCTCTGAAAATTAATTCGGAAAGCTTCGAAATGGAAGAACTAACGTCATCCTTTCCTCACATCGAAACGAAATTGACTCCGTATGGATTTCCTAGTCTGTTAGATAAACCTGACTTTGCTATCAATGAGTCGGTTTTCCATCGACCTCTCTCGAACACTGAAGTAATTAAATCCTCTTCAAGAAACCCGGATTATTGCAGTCTAAACCACGACCCATCATTAACATCATCTCCAAATCTGAAGTTGTCCTCGACAGCATCGCCATCATCTCCACGTCAAAAGTTGTCCGATACATCGGTGCCATCATCAACATGTCCAAAGTTGTTTGTGACAGCATTACCAACATCTCCACGTCCGAAGTTGTACTCGACATCACTGCCTTCATCTTCACGTTCAACGTTGTCCGTGACATCACTGTCATCATCTCCACGTCCGAAGTTGTCCGCCACAAAATTGTCATCTTCTCAACGTCTGAAGTTGTCTGCAACATCACTGCCACCATCGCCATATCTAAAGTTGCCTTCGAAATCACTGCCATCATCTCGACGTCCAAAGTTATCCGGGTCAGCATTGGCATCATCTCCATTTTCAAAGTTGTCTAAGAAACCATTGTCATCATCCCCACGTCCAAAGTTTTCCACGACATCAACGCCATCATCTCCACGTTCAAAGTTGTCCGTGGAAGTAATGTCATCATCTCAACGTCCAGATTTGTCCTCGACAACATCTCTGCCATCATCTCCAGGTTCAAAGTTGTCTGCAACGCCACTGCCATCATCTTCAGGTCCAAAGAAGTTTTCGACAACATTGTCATCATCTTCACGTTCGATGTTGTCGGCGACATCACTGCCCTTATCTCCACGTCCAACATCGACCGCAACAACATCGTCATCACCACCCCCACTTCCAACGTTGGTGTATTCCATCAGGTATTGCACGGTTTCTAGACAGCTTGACGTGTTCATAAATAACCTGGAAGACGTAGGTTTCAGCCGTTGTAAATTGGAGGCTCATCTAATGAACGTTGGTAGCAAATCTGCCAATATTAAAAATAAATCCAACAAGTTTCGTCAATGTTTTGTTAACAAAAACTTTACTTTCAAAGGCGTTAGTTTAAATAATAAGGTCGATTATGTTCTACGCTTCTGCGTGTCAAAATTTTCTAAGAAAACTGAATACGAGAGTGTGGTAATGTTGAACAACATAGAACGGACAAATGGACGTCTCAGAACAGTTACTCTAGAAAAAGTTAACGGTGAGGTAAGTAGACAATAACTCTTTGCTATCACCCAATTTGTTGGAGTTCTTACCGTCCATGTATGGTATCAACATTATTTCAATTACTTTGGGAATAGCTATACATAATGCAAATCAGTTGAACTACCTTAACTCCCTGAAAATGCCCATTTTTTACCTGAAGTCTGTAATATCTATTTTTTGTAATATAACTATATAGCCTATACTGTTCATTAACTGGTTATAAATTGTTTAGTATAGTTATAATTTATATATTTAGACCACAGTGTTTATTATTCGTATTCCAGGTGACATCGGTTGACAGAAACCACAATAAATCGGGGAATTGACTAGCTTTTTGTTTTAAATATTACCAAAAGTATTTACGTAAACTACTTAACCCATTGTTGACTCAATTATTATTATTGGTTTTCTTTTATGTCTTCCAGTTGCTAATCAAAGTATCAATTTCTTTTAATCCCAGGGTGGAAATATAGACGAATAAAGTGAATTATGTTATATTATATTATTATTTTATTCTAGTTTACGTTACAGTAACTGTTTGATGCAAACTGAGATATCGAATCATGATTCCGACATGGCTTTAAGCTCAAATTTTACTCTCTCTGCAAAAAGAACTTGACATGATTAACATATATTTTAAGCACTTAAACAATTGTTCTTTTTAAGTCTTTCATTAAACATATTAGAGTATTTCAATGTTCCCGCCGTTCCTTTTGTATAAGAGAGATGAAGATATGCTTAAAACTTGAAAAGTTTCAAGCACGAACCTCCAAGATGATACATATTGTTTATGAACTACAATCCATATAGGTTAAATTCCCTTAATATACCTACTATAGCTTAGGCATGTAGTTTAGTCAAAATATGGAAAAAGGGGCTCAACCCAAAATAAATTGGAACAAAAACTATTTCACAATTCGACTTTAAATAATCAAGCAAACATCATATTTTACCAAAATTGGAGGAATGAAACAGTGCTTACATAAATTCAAAATGGCCGCCATCAAATATATTTTTGCATATAACTCGGGATGATGGGAAACTCACAGAGACTTAATTTTGGTGTCTATACCATATTTATAGGGTCAAGAAGGAGCAAATTAGTAAAGGTATTGATAATTGTATGTTGCTTTTTATGCCTAATTAGCATAAATTCAAAATGACGGCCAATAAATATACTTTGTATATATCTCGAGATACAAAATTTACAGAAACTTAATGTTGGTGTCTATCCATATTTATAGGGTCAAAGAACACGTCACTAAAATTATTGATAATATTGTGTTGCTTTTATGTCAAATTACCATAAATCAAAATGGCCGTCATTAAAGCATTCGTAAAGTCTTAATTCTGGTGTCAACACCCATGTTTAGGTTTAGCAATTAGTGTGGTGTTAACCATTTTTTATTTGCTTTATAGGTGGCTGGTAAAGTCAAGGTGCTGTTACAATATCGATCCACCCCGGATAACAGAAATGAAATGTTGGTGACTGTGAAAACCGTTGACGTAAAATCTAAGCTAAACTGTATATCACCAGGTACGATAGCGCCGTTTGGAACATTAGCTCTTTTTTCAACAAAACGTTGTTGTGTTGACACAAAACTGTATTTGTTGCAAAGCGAAGCCAAATAAAGCCTAAGTCAGAAAATTGAAATTGAATTTTTTTAATAGATTATAAAACTACAAATTATTATCTTTAACATGAAAAAAAAATCAGTTTCATATGATGTTTCCTTGTGAGGTTATTGAGCATTTACTAAGCAAGTAAATTTAAATAGCATTTTTGAACATTTTTGATCATGTAATATATGATCAAAATGTTTCAAAATGCAATTTAAAATGATAGATATTTTCTGAAAATTGTTAAGGTACTATAAAAGATAAATGTATAAATTGTATATTTTTTTAAATAAAAATATAATTTGAAAAAATTAACGTTTTTAAATATCGTGGAAAACCAACATTTGCGACTTATGTCTCATTTGGTTTGGCTTCACCACATATGTCGAAAGTGTTGATTGTGAAGGATCATCTGGTTTTGTTGATTAATAAGAAAGTAATTCTTTTTATAATAAAAAAAACAAACATAGTAAAAGAGAAAATTGCAATTTGAAAATTCCATCGTCCTTTAAACCACCAACTTCTTTTGAAGAATGAAGAACTTTCACTAAACAGACTGGCCACCAGAGGACCGTTTCACATTATATAACCAATGTGTTAAACAGAACGGTCATCTAGAAGATCATTCTAAAATTTACTATCGTAGAATACTTCAAACATATTTTTAATATAGTAACCCATGATCAAAAATTCCCTGGTTTCATGTGATTTCTCTGTCCAAGTTGATCAGCTGGTTAAACAGATTGAATTATGTATCTTCTCAGATACACATCAAAAGTCAAAAGTCAAACTTTTCTTTTTTTAGAGTGGCGCTGTAGCTTGGTGGTTAGCATGCTTGCCTTCCGATTTCGAGGTGCTGGGTTCAAACCTGAACGCTAGGTTGGTTCCCACAACATAATAACGCCACTTAGCCTCATAATGAGACTTGGTTTAGAAAGCATGGTGTAGATCTCATCCTGTAAGTGGCGAGTTAACTTACTGTTGGATGTGACACGAAATAAAAAAAACTTAATTTGGACTTAAAATAATCTATCTTGCTCATACAAAACACTTTTTGAAAAGGATTTGGGTTGTATTTAGCACAAAAAATAACAGTAAAATACGTTTTACACCATCTGAAAGTATTTCTTTAAAAATTGTCACCGAAGTGATAATTCGTCTCTTCGTCAAAATTCTATGTTGTTGATACGCAATGGTATATACCTTAATCTTAACTTGAACACTTGACGTCATAATGTATTCATAAGTGGGAGGAGTTACGTTAACCAATACGATCGTGCTTGGAGCGATAGAAGGTTTTACATAAGTATAAGGCATGCGCACTTCGATTTGTTTACAAAAGAGGCGGAGCTTTTTGCGATGCTAAAAGTCAAAGTTTACGGTAACTGCATTTAAAGCATGAATCTTTGAATGCATGGAAGTAAGACAAATAAGAAAAAAAACTGTCATTTGATATTTTGAATTATATTCCAGGTTGATAAATAATTAATTCACTTACTCAGATACAAAAATTGTAGAAACACTACGTTTCGGCTCCTTCCACTAAGGGCCTTGATCACGTGAATGATGGAATGACGCTCCTGGTAAAACTCTATCATTTAATCGGGGGAGCTGCTGGCCTTGGTCGCGGTTGAGGGGAGGCTTTTTGATCTTGATATAAAGCGCCTCCTCAACCTTATGGGAATACCACTGTTCTTCTTTGCCAAGGATCTGCACTTTGTCTAGACTGACAGTATGTCCAGTCGCAGCTCCCCCGATTTACGATAGAGTTTTACCTGAGCGTCACCTGACGGTATTTCATCATTCACGTGATCAAGGCCCTTAGTGGAAGGAGCCGTAACGTAGTGTTTCTACAATCTCTGTCTCTGTGTATGTGAATTATTTATTTATCATCATATTTCAGAGACCATGACTAACATTTTTCATCATACTCCAGGTTGTATTGTAAAATGTGAAAAATCCACCAAACCAGGGACGTCGGCACGCCAGTCGGATAAAAGAAAATTTAATAAAAGCTGGAATACAGAAGACTCAGATGCTTGTTGGACATTTAACATCTACAGACGTTACAGGCTTATTCCGAAGACACTTGTAGGCCACATTAGTATTAAGCCTACCGATAGTACCTTTCTAAAGAGTGTACTAGAACCCGACAGAGTGTTCCCTGGTTGGTATAGCGTCTTTGGATAAGACTTTAAAGACCTAGTAAGGCTACTTTAAGTAAAAAATCTCTTCTGTTGATTGAATGTGTTTATTATATTTAATTTGTTATTTATTTCGCTTTTATTGTGATGTCTTTATTAAGGGGTCATTAAGAGTGTTTCACTTCTAGTTTTGATCCCTACAATGGTCTTTACACTTTGTCCTTTATTGTTTTGACAATCACCACGATATGGAGCGTAAATGATGATATTGTTATGTTTCTATTTTAAAAATGTTTTGTATCAAAAATATATAAGATGTCTGTTATTCTATGAATTCAATATTTTTTTCTAATATTCTTATTTTATCAATTCAGATCTTCGTAGAGATTCTAGTTGTGATCAATGTAAATTCCCAACAACTTAATTTGTCGACCAACTTAAGTCTCCTTAACTTTTCTATTTTTCCATCTTCCAATCCACATGGCTTTTGTTTTGCTTTTATTCAACTTCCAATTATTTTTTTTCCAATGCAATAAAATATTATGTTCCCCTTCTTTCATCCATTTTACTCTGAATCGTATTTAGGCTCCCTAGCTTCTGTATTATACGGTATATCCTCAAGTTCTTTCTTTTTTGCTTTTTATGTTATTTTATTATTTTAGGTATGCTTATTTATTAATTTTTCGTTCAATAATTTTATGTCTTTTATAAGGTTATCTTTCCTACTATTTTTATTCTTGGTTTAGTTGAGTCAGGGAACAGTGAACAGTTGAGTATATTTTACTGTTACGTGGTTGAGTTGAGTATTCCTTAATTCTTGATTTAGTGAGTCCCATTTATCAATTGTGTTTAAAATTGCATCTGCTTTAGTGGTTCTGATATTTTTTATTGCTAGTATATAATACAATTCTTTCAGGTGATTAGTATTGCATTTTCACATACCGGGGCCTCGTTTTTTTAATACTGAGGTCTATATTTAGAAAGATAGTTTGGTCATCGGTAAGGATAGATGGACGTATATCTGTTTAAACAATATACGTTCACAAGTTGTAATGTTTCTGGAGATTAACCAAAAGGTTATTGAGTTTTTAACGCCATACTGCATTTTTGGGGAATGTCTTCCCTCCAAATATCTTTTAAATCAAGTTTATTAATAAGATTTGTAATTGTATAGACCGAAATTTTAAATTCCATCTGCACCTTCTTTTTGAACAATTGTTTTTCTTTTTAATAGGCCTACAATTCATATCGCCGCCTATTATAATTTTATCGTTTTCGGTGTCTGAATTTTTGTTTATAGTTTTCTTTATGTCTCTGAAAACTGCTTCTCATCTTATTATCATTTGGAGCGTATACGTTCACTAAGACATATGTAGAATCGTGAATTACAATTTTTCTGATTATATATCTACCATTTTGGCCAATGTTACCTTCCCTTAGGCTGTATTCAGGGAATTCTCTCAATTATTAGATTGATAAAGATTAATACTCCCCTACCATTTGAGGTTCCAAATTTAAAGTATCACCTTTCCACACAAGATCGAACTTGATTTTTTTTGGTGTCACCATACCGCTTAGCTTTTGTTTTATTGCAATGAGATTTCAGAGAGTCTCCTTCAAAGATCTCTTATCTTTAATGGATATACCCTGGGTTATTTATTTTTTGTTGTTTGTTAAGGGTGTTTCTTGTGAAAGGAATAGCTTGTCTGTCAAACTATTACATTCATTGGTGCTGTTAATTGTTAGATGCGGAAATCGTCTCTATAAACAGCTTTTTAAAAATGTATGTCTGTCTGCCTATCTGTCTATCTGTCGGTCTGTCTGTCGGTCAGTAGGTCTGTCGATCTTGTCACGCACGTTTGTGACTATTTGCGTTTAGTTCTTTCTATATATAATTTCTGATAACCAGCATTGTATGAGTGTAGCTTTAAATATCTACGAGATATGAAATAATTAATTAATCATCAACTGGTAATACATTAACATTAAAATTGAATTAAAATATCGTTATAAATACACTTGTAAATGCTTACTTCCTTATTAAAACTGTATAAAATATATTATTTTTTTTTGTTTCTGGAGTTGTAGAATAGGAATACTAGCCCGGTTTTGTTGGATAAATGATGGCGTGCAGTTGGTGGCACTGACCAGTTACAGCTACTGTGCGCAGCTTTCCGCGTCTTAATGTCGGATCGATTTGTTAATTTACGAGTTACAACCATAGATGTACTATTTTTAGGGCTAGATAGTGAACTTACTTCCACAGAATACATAGCCCAAACTACAATTCAATGGAATACTATTCTATTGAATAATATGTCCCAAACCCAACCAATCAAATCGTGTTTTGTTTTAATGCTGTTGCTACGACGAAATTGCGCCTCCAATCTTTTATAAATGTTCCAACATATCATTAAATGCAAGTATATTTAATCAAAAATGTAGTGACAATGACAAAATAAATTATATGTAGCATATGAATTATTAATTAATTTAAATGTTTGTGACGAAGGCTGACGATCGTCATTAGTAAGAGTCTGCATGGGGTTACAATTAATTATACTGTGTTAAGTTCACATCTAGCCGTTAATAATAAATCTATGATTACAACACAAATTTAAAGACTTAATCAGATGCAGATATGTCTTTTATGATATTGAGTGTTAAAACTCTACCAAAAATAACCTTATGTTATTAGAAATAGAAATGTACGGCGTAAATCATCTTTGAATATCCATGTAGATAATGAAACTTTCGAGGTTGTAAAAACATTCGATACTTCAGACTTCAAATTGACAATAAACTTACCTGGAACGATCATATCCGCCATTTAAATAAAAATATTGGATACAAAATTAACATTCTAAACAAGTTGGCTAAAACTCTTAGCAAACCACTCTTAAACTTGCTTTACAAAAGTACGCTCCAAACATGTATGGATTACGCTATGTCGGTATGGGGAACCACATCTAATAAAAATAAAACATGATCGAAATGGTTTGTGGCCGATATCGATATTCGACGAGATCCTCTCAGACTTTGAACGTTATTCCTCAAACGCCTAGCTGCACTGTCATGAATAGTGCATTAGGTAATGTAGGAGCTAAGGCTTGGAATAAAATACCAGTTCAGATCCAACAATGTCCTTCTTTATATAGTTTTAAATTTCATTATAAGAAACATTTTTTATAAAATACACTTTTTATTTTTATATTTTAAGCTCACTCTTATTAATCTGTTTGGTAGTTTTGTGTCTTTTTTGTGTGTATATAGTTAAAGTTTTTATATTTCCTTTGACAGGACAATATTGAAAACCAGATTTTAACATCTTACTTTCTGAATTATGTTATACTGTATAAATATAAGTAGTGGAAATCGTATTTTGCCGCTTTTAATAACGGAATACATAAGCAGACATTATGAAACACAGTTTGTAAACAAATACGCTTTACCCTCCTTAAGACTAAAACCTTTGCATATGTGCTGTACATGAATCGTCCATCCATGTTTCATTCAATGATATGAGGCCAGTCATGGCAAAACCACCAAGTTGTCGCACAAAAAGTTATTGAGAAATAAGCAAATAAACAACAGAAAATATAAATAAACAAAAGAAATTTGTTTATATTTTGTCCAATAACTTCTGTTTTAGATGTCCGATTTTGATGATTGACCCTTCATTTTAAAGCTTGCGAAAAGTATAATATGGTTTTAACAATATCTCAATTTTCAATTTTCCTACAACTTGGTAGTTTTGCCGTGTTACGCCTCTTATTACAATTTTCTACATTAGCTATGGCTTGTACCTCATTAGCTGTGAGGCAATTTCAGTTTTCTATATTAGCTGTTGCTTGTATTTTATCAGCTGTGCATCATCATCATCGTCATCATCATCATCATCATCATTGCCATCTTTATCGTCATCATCATCATCATCATCATCAGCATCATCATCATCATCATCATCACCATCTTCATCGTCATCATCATCATCATCATCATCATCTATCGTTTCATCGTCATCATCATCATCATCATCATCTATCGTTTCATCGTCATCATCATCATCATCATCATCATCTTCATCATCATCATCATCATCATCGCCATCGCCATCTTCATCGTCATCACCGTCGTCGCCATCATCATCTTCATCATCGCCATCTTCATCGTCATCACTGTCGTCGTTGTCATTATCATCATCATCATCATCGTCATCATCATCATCTATCGTTTCAGCTCATGGTGCTGGTTTGAAATTTTATGTTTTTGTACCTGAATAAATAAATAAACAAAATAAATTTTGTAGGTATTATAAATAATAAAAACTGTAATGACAGCTAAATACAAAAACAAAAATACAACAATAATTTAGTGTGATCGAAAACAGTTTCTTTAATTATTGTCACAGGTATCATTTGCATAAATTGCTAAGTGCGCTAGCAAAATATAATACATTCGATTATTACAATTAATGGGCCTATCATTTTAAAGCTTATTTATTTTCGATAAACATATGTCCGTTCTTTTTAGAGAGAGGGCGTTTATAATTAATGAGAAATTTACGACATCACCGGCGTATGTTAGAAAAGAATGTATGAGTGATCAATTATAGACCAAGTACAATTTTTGACACAGAAACCCCTTAATACTGATTTTGTTAAAAAAGCGCAGAACACCGTCATTTAATTCCAACTAAAAACCGTATTATCTTCTGCAACACATCAAATAGTAAGAATATTAACATCAGCTTCTGCATTGAAGGTTTCCTCAATAGCTTCTCAAAAAACCTATTTGAACTGCGGCATACGAATTTACAGGTATGTACTAAAATATTTACTTGTAAATTCTCTTTTATGAAACTGTACATTTATATTGATTCAAGCTTACATCATAAAACAAATCAAACGATCAACAATTACATCACATAATGACAAATGGACGGTAAAAACGCCACCAACGAACAGTAATAAACGCCCTCAACGAACGTTGACAAACGCTTCACTGGTATATTAAAAACAACGAAAGCATAATTAATACTCAGAAATACACGTCATAGTGTGAAATAGAAATTGGATAGGCCTAACTGATGATAAAACAAATCGTGATGTGACAAAGAGGCAAAAACTGTTGTGAGCGCGTACGGTACACAAAGGCGCGTGCAGCTTTTAATTATACGCGCTAGGAAAACATGGGCATTATTGGCATTCTTGTAGATCTTCTTATAAAGCATTGTATTTTATTTTAAATTTAAAAACTAAGCATATTCCCTTAACACCTTATTTTGAGGTTGTTAAGACTTTTTTGATACTCATTTAGCCATTATTTTAAGTTGAACCTTTGGCTTAAATGTGATCAGTGTGGAATATTCATGATATATATATATACATTGATAGACATCATCGTCTGCAGATGTGAGGACTTGATTTCAGTCGATATTTAAAATTATTTTATCAATTTTGGTCGGATTTTCTCT
>JAOTQE010142501.1:0-11607 GCA_025631205.1 Nesometra sesokonis | reverse complement strand
TAACCCGAGGCGCTTGCGCTGAGGGTTATAGCAGTTTTCATAGCACCGTGGGCCTATAATTTCAACTATAACCCAATTCTAAAGCAGTCAATTTTCCTTTTATATACCGAACAAAGTCGACTGACTATCAGGCTAGCCTCCGTAGACCTAGCCTATGCGGAGGCAACAGCCCCTAGGCCTATATCGGCCTACGCTATACTAGGCTAGGCCTAGCCTACCTTGTCTGCGCCGGTTGCTTTTAAAAACGCATCAAAAATTCGAACAGCCTACTTCAGAATGTTTTTGTTTTTACCGTCCACAGAATCTATTAAAAAGGTCTACGCGCATGTGCAATGCATCCATCGCACGTAAAACAGGACATTTGAAGTAAAAACAGAAAATACCCTTAGCGGGTGATTCAGGGCTACTATAAAGCCCTAGGGCGATTTGGCTACTATAAGCTAGAAATATTGCCTACCTCATTATCCAATCAGATTACGAGATTCTTAGAGTGAGTTATATAATTAATAATAATACATTTATATAAGCTTTTATTGCCAAGGACTCTAAGCGCTGCACAATTATTACCCCCAGTCATTGAAACAAACGCCTATGGAATACAATCCATTGCATAGTTTTGCAGCTGTAATCAGCGCATATGGCATTTGTACCTCCCAGGTACCCACCTATTCCCGTGGGTCGAGAGAGGCAACATGGATCAAGTGTCTTGCCTAGGAACACAAACAGCCGACCAGAGTGAGCCTCGAACCACTGACCTTGTGATTGGAAGTCCCAAGCGCAACTGCTGCGCCAACTTCTTCAATAATCCTATTCAGCTACTAACATAATACTGTTATAACTTGAATTACTGCAGTACCTGCAGCAAGATATTTTTTTTTTTAAATGGTCTTTTAATTTGTTTAAGATTAATATTAATGTATTTGTTTAATTTTACAGGGCTCCTATGTGATAGATTTATTCAATGCACAGACGGAGTACATGACAGCGGGACCTCCAGTGTACTTTGTTATTCGTGATGGTTATAATTATACAGAAATTGAAGATCAAAATAAGATATGTGGTGGATCGGGATGCAATTCAGACTCCCTTACATCACAAATATATAATGCTGCTCAATTATCTAATATGTAAGTATTTAATTTCATGTTAAATTTTTATAATAAGGAATGAATTACAGGCTATGTACCCCCAAAGCTGAACACCTTTCAAAAGTGGTAATGTTGCTTAGTGGTTAATATGCTTGCCTTTCAGTTCTGAGGTCATGGGTTCGAATCTCGCTGCACACTAGGTTATTTTCAACCTCTTAAGTCTCATAATGAGACTTGGTTTAGAAAACACGACTGAGTTCTCATCCTTTAATTGGCAAGATAGCTCACTTTTGAATGAGACACAATATCAACAAACATGCATTTCAGACAGTAAATTTGGGAGTGGATAAAATGTACCTTTTTTCATTTATTTTATGATCTTGGTCAATTTAAATTATGTATGATATTTCGCGTGTGATACAAAAAAAGTTAAGAAATAAGGTCTTGTTTCTGGCGGTTTCTATTTCGGTGGTGATTGGTAATATTATGGCTGATAATCCTTTGTTTGCATGAAAATGACATTTTTTAACATGCACATAATTTGTATTTCAAATGGCACCAATGAACATTTGTCTTTCAAATGATGGTGCGATATTTATTCATTTGTTAAAGACCAAGAAACTTTGGAATTAGTATGCAGAGGTCAAGGTTGTCTTTGACACAGTTCTAGTAGTATTATTTTGTAAAGTTATTATTTTGGATTATTTTTTATTTATAGAACAATGATTAGTCAACCTGCAAGTTCATGGTTAGACGATTATTTTGATTGGGTCAGTCCTGGAGGTCAATCCACTTGTTGTCGTACAGACTCCTATGGTGACTTCTGTCCAGCAACAGGTATGTTTCCAAATATATTTTTACGTCAGAAAATAATTTTTTAAATGTTTATATAGCGCAAAATACTAAGGTCTCTATGCGCTTCAAGTGAAAATGAAAAAAAATCAGAAGAAACTAAATAGGTAAGTTTTCAAACAATGTTTGGAAACAGAAACAGAGGAGGAATCACAAATAGACAATGGTAAAACATTCCATAACCTAGGTGCAGCAAACTTGGAAGGATCTTTCCTCACATGACTTTAACTTCCAAGGTGGGCAGAAAAGCGTTTGGTCTGATGTTGACCTCAAGAGTAAGTGTGTATGTTGAGGAACGAAATTGAAGGTCAGGTAATATATTGGGGAGATGAACTATGGATGAACTTAAATACAAATAAACATTCTACTTTCATACTACTGTGAACAATTTCCAGATGTATGATCAGTCAATGGTCACAAAATGCAATTTAAAATGATTTGTTTAATCAATGTACTGTATACTGATAAGCAATTTTTAAATGCCTACATTCTAAGACTGGTGTACTCAAAAGTTAGTCCAGGACTAATCTAAGAACAGCACTAGTTAGTGCTGGACTATCCATAATCCTGCTTCGTTTTTGACTTTTTGATCTGAATACTTTTTGGTCTGGACCACAATTAGTCAACTTGGAAAACACCATTTTTAGTCAGTCCAGGATTAAATCTCAATCAAGTCCTGGGCTAAAGATAGTCCGCTTTCAATAATATCGGTCTTTAAACATGGATTCTTCACAAGGAAATATAATATGAAACTTGTTTTTTTTTGCCCTTTAAAAATAATGTGTATTTAAAAAAACTTTTGTTGCCCTATAAATATACTGTGTAGTTAAAAAATAATTTAATTCACTTTTTGGTTTTCTGACTCATCTCTCCTATGTCTGTGTTCTACCACATATTTTTGCGTTTGTTGCATTTCATAACTCCTGTAAACATTTTATAATATTTAATCACAGGATCTAACCTTTTTTGCTTCTATTACAGAAGAAAATATGAACTGTACTGCTTGTAGGCCTTTAAGTGAGAAGAATAAACGTCCTGATATGGAGGAATTTATCAAGTTTCTGCCGTTTTTCTTGGAGGACAATCCTACAGTGAAATGCAGCAAAGGAGGACATGCTGCATATGGGGCAGCGGTTACATTTGAAGATGATGCCAAAACACATGTTGGAGGTAATTTAAAAAAATTAGAAATAGTGAATTTGGCAGAACCAAGCCAAATGAGACATGCGCCGCAAACGTTAGTTTTCCACAATAGGCAAAGTTTAAATATGGTTGATTTTTTCAAATTTTATTTTATTTAAAAAACATGTAGTTCATGCATTCAACTTGCATACTACCTTAACAATTTTCATATATATGATCAAAATATGTTTAAAAAATGCAATTTAAAATGACCTTGCTTAGTCAATGTATATTGATTAACGATATTAAAATTCAGTTTTCTCAAAAATTACATTTTAAATGTTCAAACTTTGATTGTTCATAACTTCGCAAAGAAACATCGTACGAAACTGATATTTTTTTGCATGTTATAGATAATAATGTGTAGTTCCATAATCCATAAAAAACTCAATTTTCAATTTTCCAACTTAGTCTCATTTGGCTTGGCTCTGCCACAAATGTCTTTTTTGTGATGTTTTGTTTAAACCAAGTCCCCTTATTAGACATATTGAATGGTACTGTCTATTGTGGGAAAGAACCTTGTGTACAGTCTCATTCAAACCTGGAACCTTAGGATTACATGGCCCACATGTTAAGCACCAAGCTACAAAGAATTTCACTATCTATTTACTCTTACATTTGTAATTCATAATTTTCCTTACTACAAGTGTCGTTCACAATTATCAACGAGTACACAAAATACCTACTTCTACAGAGACAAGATTCAATATTTCAACATAAATTTTGTCGTCATCAGGATCATTCCTGATGACGACATAATTTGTTGAAATATTGAAACCTGTCACGATGGCGTGTATCTCATTGCTTGGAGTATGTAGTATACTTTCTTACTTGAGGTTGATTGGTGGACCTTTCAGATTCTACAGAGACCATCATAAAAGTTAACAAACATTATTTTGATAAACATTTTTAAGCATTTGTAAATATGTATGACTTTTTTATTTCACTCTCCCAGGAAAATATTGATTGTGAACCAATTTTTTAAATGAAAAGACTTAATTTGGTATCTTTAATAATTTTGTAGTAGGGCTGTAGCTTGGTGGTTAATTTGCTTGCCTACCAATCTCAACATCCTGGGTTCAATCCTGACCATGTGCTAGAATTATTCTCACGACAAACAACTGCCTAACCCTTGTTAATGACTTTTAGTTTGTAAGCATGATTTATGCTTAATTCTCTAATTGGCAAGTTACTTGCTGTGGGCTGTGAATGAAATAAATAAAAGTAAATTTTTGTGTATATTTAAACAAATAAGCTCATAAATTTATACTCTATTTAGTGTTGCTTTTTAAACAACTATTTTTATTTACAGCAACTTACTTTATGACGTATCATTCAATACTGAAAAAGTCGGCCGATTACATCTCAGCTCTGCGTCATGCACGTGAAGTAGCCGAGAATATCACGAAGATGATGAACCATACAAACGCTGACGGTTCATACTTTGACGTGTATCCATACAGGTAAGGATAGCTTAAAAATATTGGTTAGAATTTATATTATTATACAGGAATGTATTATGCGCCTTTTGACCACTCAGCTATACTATATTTTCCAAACTCTCAGATTCCACAGTCTTCAATATAATTTCTTGCTGTCTTGTTTAAAAACAAAATGTTATACATTTAATATATATACCATTTTCTTTCTCTCTAACCAACACATTGGCTAATCTAGTGCAAACAGCACAGGAAGTGTACCTAACAGGAAACTCACCCGAGCCATGTGGTTAGTTTAACTGAGTACCGCTCACCAAGGAAAACTGACCTGGCTAGTTTTTCCAAGCAGGAAAGTCCAATGCGAACAGTGTGACTAGGATAAACTTCCAGAGTCATATTATAGAATGGCCTTTGCTGGTCACTTGGGCACTCCTATGAGTTGTAACCTTGAGTAACATGGTTTATTTGACAAATTTTTACATAGCTTGTAGTGAAACAAACCATGCCAAATAATCCAAATATAAACAATGGTAAGATTTAACCTTAAAATGTTATCAACTGTTTGGGTAAAATGTTCCCTTTTTAAAATTCAGTGCTATTGCGACTTTAGAAAAGTATAAAATCTGTATAAATAATCAATATTTATTATTAATTTCTCCATAGCATAATCTACGTCTACTACGAGCAGTACCTAACCATGGTACACGACACCTGGTTCAACCTGTCCATGTCATTACTTGCCATCTTTGTTGTAACATTCCTACTCCTTGGTTTTGACGTGTACTCTGCTCTCATCATTGTTCTAACCATCTCTCTCATTACCATTGATCTGATTGGTCTAATGCACTTGTGGAATGTAGATTTGAATGCTGTATCTCTTGTTAATCTTGTCATGGTGAGTACTAATAATAGTTTAATAAACACTATACTTTACTGATCTACCGTAGTGGCGTTGTAACTTGGTGGTTAACATGCTTCCTTACCAATCCCAAGGTCCTGGGTTCAATCCTGTCCAAGCGCCAGGATTATTCTCACGACAACGATGCCACTGCCTAAGCCTCGCAATGAGTCTTAGTTTATAAGCATGGTATAGTGTAGGCATTTATCATTGTTAGATGTGGATGAAATAAAATTAAAAATAACCTTGAAAAGAAGACCATTTCGAAAAGAACCTTCCCTTATAAGCTTGCAAAATAATTGTGACAAGCAGCCTATCTCTTAAAAGAAACTTGTGTTTCTCTTTGAGATAGTATGGGCTTCTTTTCAAGATAGATAATAGATAGATAAGATAATATTTGGTATGTGCAGGGCTCCCAAGTGTCCTGGATTAGCCTGGAGTTTCCATGAATGTTGCTTCATATCCCAGTCTCCAGGAAATACCCATTTTTTTATTAATTTGAAATTTTATGGTTATCTCCAGGATTTTTAGTAAAGTAGCAGAAATATTTAGTGAGATTTTACTTACTTTAATTGTAATTTGAAGATTTCTTTATCAATAATTACACTAAATATAGTAAAAATTTAAAATAAACCCCTTTATATATAATTATCAAAGAATTGTTTATGATTTGACTTTTTAGATGCTCGTATAGTACCCAAAACAGCAACAATACTTTAGCTAAAAATATCTCCAGGATTTCTAGTTTTCCATCTTGGGAGCTCTGCATGTGTGATCTCTATGTGAGCTCTATGTAGATTAGTTAATATAGTATTTCAGCTTCCTTCATAGATGGATTCTTGTAGAGCTGGAGTACTTTTTAGTTTTTTAATTATTCTTGATTCTACTCTTACAGTCTGTTGGTATATCAGTGGAATTTTGTTCACACATTACAAGAGCATTTGCAGTCAGCACTAAGTCTACGCGAGTGGAACGTTCAATTGAAGCCCTATCACAGATGGGAAGTTCTGTAAGTATTCATTCGTAAACATGAAATTGACCCTCCATAGATACTTTGTTCTCCCCTAAACTAATGTTTAAAACAAGGAAGGGGTTTTTAGGCCTAAAGATAAACGCATTGAAATTTTAGCCAGAATATGGTACAAGATCCTTCTTTAAAGTTAATTGTGAGAAGCTTTGTCATTAAAAAAAAATGTTACAGAAATTTTAATATTTATTTTCTTTAAAAAGGGTGATTATTAACTTTTAAGATACTTAATTTCAAACAACAAAATAGCAATTCCAGGGGGAGTCCTATTCTCTCATCCGCTTCATGCTACAGAAACTGGAAATAAGCTCCATCCCTATGAGCCTTCAGGCTAGGACAAATGATTGACTTTTACACTTGAAAACAAAGAACATATTGTTGTAAGAAAGAATAATACTTATGCCAAGCAATGAGATACATGCCATCATGACAGGATTCAATCCTCTCAAGATGTCATATCTCATTGCTTGGAGTATGTATTATTAGTGGCCATTTTGGATTATTGTTGTAACCTATTACAGCTTTACACTTTCTAAATATCATTTTCTATGTTCTCTCTCCTTCAGGTGCTTAGTGGAATTACATTAACCAAGTTTCTAGGTATTGTAGTGCTGGCTTTCTCCAAGTCTCAAATATTTCAAGTTTTCTACTTCCGAATGTATCTAGGCATAGTAGTATTTGGTGCCTCCCATGGCCTAATATTCTTACCAGTGCTTTTGAGTTTTATAGGTAAGTGTTACATTAATGGCTATATGATCTCAACTCATCTTGTAAATACTAATAAAATTTCATCGGTTTTCAAAGATATAATTATGTGTGAAAGTTCTTTAAATGTAAAACCAAACACATCCTTACTTGTAAACGTTTCATTGACTGTCAGTCAATATAATCAGTACGATTGTTTTTACATTTGAAGAACTTTCGCATCAACTTGTAAAATCGTTTAGTATTTCTTGACATGGCCATAAATTTCTGAGAAAACCAGCACATCGGATGGCAAAGAATGTCTGTAAAATACTTCAATATAAAATTCAAACAATTATTGATACAATCTTAGAATGGTATTTTGACCATAACAACACTGCTGGTACCCGTCACAGTCTGTCGCTGGTGTGTCTCCAGTGGTGTTTGTGGTTTTTAATTCACTCAGAACTCTGGGCACTCCAGAAGGTGAAATCTCTGGTGTTTGACCAGGTCGTGTAAAAAATTCATTTGAAATCTATTTGTCCATAGTCTAGTATTACTATGTGATCTAGTGCTGCATTCTTAAATGAAACATTTTTCCTGTTCATTAACTGCCAAAATATTTACCAGACTGTATATTTGATTAAATTTTGACAATAAATATATTTTATTCATCCAAAAAATTCCACATAAATCGCACTCATTATCACTCGTGTATTTAAAATAACTTTTAATAAAATGTTGAAAGTGTTTCTATTGTTGGTTCTTAAACATTTGTTTTTTATTTTTCAGGACCGCCAGTAAACAAAGCACGACTCTTAGAAGAACAGAATAATAAACCTTTCCTAAAGAACAGTACAGCAGACGAAAGATCACCATTGATTAAACCTGGTCCTAATAACTTCTACAATGCATAAACACACAGTATCTCCATCTCTTGTGCAATAGTTATGCAAAACAGTGGACCAGAGTTTGCTACAAATGATGCATTGTGATGCTACATGTACATTTATCGCTACAAGGATACTCTATGGTGCTACATGATATACCTTGTGAGTGAATGCTGATGCTACATTGCTTTACATATTCATCATTACATGATAAATTTTCTAAAAATCATGTATTTTCTTGTAGCGTAACATGTTATTAACAAACTTGACAAATTGCTACATAAAACATAGTATTGTAGCATAATATTATGTGTCATTAGTGGGTGCTACAAAAATGCAGTATCATACTAAATGTAGCATAACATGTTTTTTTTAACATTATAAATCACTACATGATACATGGTGTGGTAGTATGTGGTATTATTGGTGCTACAAAAATGCACATCATATTACATAATGCTACATTGCACACAACATATGTAACAATAGTATGTAGATAACATTGATTAAAATTATGCAATGCACAATTCATTCAATGCTACATTACAAACATTGGTGCTTCAATATGTACCTCAGTGCTCCGTAGTAATCAATAGTTGTAGCACTACATTCTGTAGTGCAGTATTACAACTTGGTTAGGTTTAGGCCCCATAAAAATATTAGTTTATCACCCTATCAGCTTAAAACCTGATGAGGGCAAGGTTTTTTTTTCTTTTTAACTGACCCTCCGATGTTGTAATGATCTCACATTGGGCCAGATCATCCGCTATCATTATTTTAGACTCGCTGAAATATGACACCCATACCAGCGCACCAGTGTACAGCGAGTATTGATCATTGTAGTCCTATGCCTAGTTTTTCTTTACATCATTGTTAACTTATTTTTAAGGAAGTCCAAAGCATTTCAAGTGGATATGACAGAAAAAACGATCGCTTGCATTTAGTAAAATGAATTTAAAAAAATATCGGGATTTCAAAAATACTGATGCGTGTGGGAGTGATAAACTAATATTTTTTATGGGGCCTTACCAACTGTAGTTGGTCCTATTTTAGTGGAATTGGAGTGATGGTATGGTGTGGTGTGACAATCACTGTCAAAACAGAATTGTATTTGATATACACAGTCTTTTGGAACCATAACCAAAAATAATGCTTTGTACTAAGTAGTTTATATGACTGTTTAAGAGCTTTCATAATACACTTAATGAAGTGTTTGAGTGTAAAGGAAGTTTAAAATACTGCAACTATTAACCCTGTAAAGTTCTATCCTACCTACAAAACATGATTTACAGTGGTGAACATGAAATGTTTACCTTTCTACTAATTAAAAATTGTCAAGGTTCGTAGGAAAAGAGTGTAGAATGGTAAAACAAAGAATCTATCCTGTACCGGATATCTTCCGGTACATTGTCATATGTGGGGCGCCATTACAAAATGAGTCGTTTTGTACAAAATAGCAAAATTGAGTTATTGTAACATTCTGACAAGATATAACAAGCTTAATTTAGATTTTAAATTAAGCTCATAGGTTGAGTATAACCAGAGAAAAATTTATGAAAACACACTTTGGAGAAATACAACTTTAAAGATTAACAACTTTTCACTTCCTGCATGTTTTTACATTCATTTTGAAAATAACCTTTGCAAAAATGTAACTCAAAAACATTTTTATTGTAAATAAACAAACAGTATGTTTTACTTATAAAATTTCAGTAAAAAACTTAACAAAACAGTAAAAATCTCATTTTCATCAGGTTATGACTTTGTATTTTTTGAATATCTCATAATGACTTGTCGTACAACACGACCCATTTTGTCACGACACCCTACATATGCTATGCAACCATCAAAGGGTTAAGTTCTTGACTTGTACGTTGTAATAACCTGTAGTGTTGAAACTAAACTTTTTATTCCAATATAAGTTGTGTATTGAATGAATCTATCTGTACTCTTTAGGTCTCATGGTAGGAAAATTGAAAATAAAGTTATTGGTACCTTCTAATAGACCATCAAATAAGCTGTAATCTACACTTTAAATGACATTCCTCAGACTAAAAGATATGAACATTTTAAATGTTCAAATATGGAAACACGGTTTTGAGAAAATTGAACATAGAGTAATCTAAAAATTAACAATTGATACTATAAATCTCAGAAAATCTGTATGAACACTTTCCTGCATGAAACTTGACTAAAAAGTTCATTATATTGAAATATAAATAATATAGTACCTATTTTGGTATTTATGTCAATTTGATCTACAAAAAGTAACATTACGTGTTCATAAAAGCAGGTCAGTTATTTAACTGTAAGTGCTGTAATGGTACAGATGTTATTTTTTTAGAATAAGGTTTTGGTTTGATCTGTTTTGGGTTTCTGATCTGTTTTTGGTTCCTGAACCAACATTATAAAACATAATGTGTAACACTGTAAATCACAACACATCCAAAACTTATAGAATTGTTTATTATCCTTAGGGCAACCTATTTTATAAATTTTATTTCAATATATATTTGAGATTAATATTTTTTGTCTCTTTGGCCAAGTTATTTTTAGAATTTGGTTGGCTCAAATAAATTTAATTTACCAACATAAATTATTTAAATACTATGGTAAGTGGCATATGACTTATAAATCTAATTAGTTGCCAGTCAGACCATGAGATATAAAACTATGTATTGAAAAATATATAGTATAGACATTTTCTTTTTAAAACCAAAAAAGAAGCAGACTTGCATAACATTTGCAAACCAAACTGGATAAAATATAATGTAGTTGCCCAATAACCATTTAAAGTTGCTTATTGGAATTAGACAATCCTGTGAGCTGGTGTTAGCAGTTCAGAAGCACAATTGAAAGGTTGGAAGTTTGAGGCTCATGCTTGTCAGTTGATCATGTCCTTGGGCAAGGCACTTTACTGGCATTGCTTTAGTCTACCCTACTGCTGTACAATGGGTACTGAAAAATTGCTGAGAAGTAACCTGCGATGGACTAGCGTCCTATCCAGGGGGAGTATCACACTCATCTGCTTCATGCTACTGAAACTGGAAATAAGCTCCAGCCCTATGAGCCTTCAGGCTCATGAAATGATTTAATTACTTTTATTTTGTGAGGTCTTAGAATGGACACTATATAAAGAGAAACACATTTAATAACTAGTATATATATACACATATATCTAAAGTTAAGTTTATATATAAAGGATAATAATTGTGTCTTAGTATTTAAAATGCAAAAATTCCAATTGTAAACATTTCTAAGTTTTTTTACACAGAAAATATTTTTATATATTTGTTGATAATTTTGATCATGTGTAATTAATTTCTCAAATAAAATAATACTGTTGTTTGTATTTGTAAATCACTTTGGAAACCTTTAAACTAGGTTACATTTGACAGTCTGTTAACGTACAGACAAAATGTCAGAAAAATTGTTTTAGCTAGGATAAAAATTGTGTATTCTACTTTCTACAAGTAAGAAAGTATAATGCATACTCCAAGCAATGAGATACATGCCATCGTGACAGGATTCAATATTTTGACATAAA
>JAOTQE010142490.1:0-11607 GCA_025631205.1 Nesometra sesokonis | reverse complement strand
CATTTCTCTCGTGGAAAATGTTGGTCTTTAGATATCCGGAAATGTCCTCAGGGGTGCTTTTAAGAGGTCAATTCTTGTCGTATGTTTGCTCAGTTTTTTGTTTTATAGGCAATGCTAATGATATTGACATTACGATTACTTTCTGAAGGGGGAGGGGGCGCAGAGATACTTATAAATATGATTGGAATGAGAAAATGGGGCCTAAGTAGATAGAGACAATGATGCATGAAGATGTGCAAGAACTGTTTATCGACAATGAGTTCTTCACATTTAGGATTATAAAAGCAAATTTTATCATGCTAATTGATATGAACACGTATGCTTTGCTAATGCCTATTTCAACTAGGCCTATAGGCCTAAATAGGCTAATGTACATTTTGTGTTAGATTATGGCGGTGAGTTTGAAAAGTACTCTCAATTTTGACTTAAGCCTATTTATACAATGTGTTACACATACAATTGTTGAATAACTGAACAAATGACCCTAACACAGAATTTTGGCCGCCATTTTAAAAAGCGCCCTCAGTTTTTAAGTACCTCTTTATAGATTTTGTAATACAAACGCAGATCTTTATGAATAACTCTAATCACACCTAACGCAAAAAATAGTCAAACATGCTTAATATATACATAAATAACCCATACACATTTTATGGGATTTTGGCGGCCATTTAAAAAAGCGCCTTCATAGAAAAGTTCTCAGGATACAGCCTGTTTACCTCAGATATTATTGCTCCCCATAAAAAAAAACTGGTCTATAGAAACCACTTGAGAATTTCTTCTTCTCCAGTTCGAACTTTCCTCAATTTAACCAGACCTAAAGGAGGCCACCTCGAAAAATCTCGTTATTTTTTGGACAAAGAATATGGAGAGGCCATTGAGAAGGACGTGAAATTTCGGACTTAAACACATATATCGTGATTTTTAAAAAATGGCCCTCTATCGGCCATTTCCCGTAAGCGGACACTTTTCCTGGACCGAGGGTGTCAACTTATGGGAGGTCGAACTACTACTCAAGTGCCGCGGACGCTGATCATCGGAACTATGGAACTTATGATCAAAATCGCGTACTGTAATGTTACAACTGTTTTAACTAAAGGCTTGTCTTATGGAATCGATAGACTTACATTCAGAGATGCGTCGACAATAACTGGACGTGATTTGAATGTATGTAGCATAATTTGAACCTGGTATTTATGTTCTGCCCTATTTGAAATCCGACATTCTGCTAAATACTGTATCACGGTAAATTAGTCAATCCATAAAAGTTCATTACCTATAAACATTGAGCTACGGTAAGCCAGTTTTGCATTAGTCATGTCAAATGTAGTGGGCCTCAGTCGATAGATCTTCCTATACTTTTTCATCAAACCCGTCAATAGGAGAGCCATTTTTTCAACTACATAGCTCAGATTTTCTAACAATGTAACAGTAATCTATCATTTTGATGTAAAATAATTTCAGATGAAATGTTAATGAATTAAGTTAAACTCTGTAGCATATACGTTTTACATTTTATTTTTTTATCTGCACCCATTTGTGGCTTTTAACAAAAATTCTATGACGTGTTCATTTATGTGTGTAACGCTAATTCTGCCTAAAAAGATTTGATTCCACTTAAACGGCAAACCTTTAATACGTACTTGGCTCGTTTAAGTGATGAAGTCAGATTCCGTATAATCCGGTGACCACGTAAGAATTACAGTAACACCTTCCTTTAAAATGACCAAGATACATTTTTGTGTACAGTAACTGAAAGTTTAATTGCTTTTTTTCAAACAAAGTTGTATCCTGGGTGATTTTGTTTGATCGTGACTTCATTGAACCTGCACGATTCGCACTGTTCTCGATAAAATGACCAGAAATGTCACATTTGACCTTTGACCTATTTTTTTAATGATTTTTGTAGGCCTTTCTCAGAAACCAGCGTTCGTAGAAAGTTGATATTTTTAAACAGTCATATTTTTGTGTTTGTTTAATGGAACATTATTTTACCAAAACGACGCAAAATATAATATTTGACTTTTTACTGATCGTAGAAAATAGAATGTTGCTTGAAGTTGTCTGTATTCCTATGACATGTATTGACAAGTACCCGCTGGCAGTGTCCACGGATCCTTTTATTTCAGCCAAGTGGTACGTACAGGGCACCAAAGCTGATGGGTGCCAAACTTTTGAACGTTTGGATAATTAATATCTTTACGAAATGGCGCACAATACGTTATGTACTCCCTACGCTTGTTCTCATAGACTTTAATTAAGTTCAGAAACAAGTGATGAATGTACATTTTAATTGCGGATTATGCATGCATTTTCATGGAACGCTTTTTACGCAATTTTCGACGATTCAATTTCGGACTTGAAGTAATGATATTGCATCGAATGAATTCGCATCGAATACATTACATTGACTGATTAAAATTGATTGATTGAATAAAATACATGGACTAATAAAATACATCCACTAATATTATAATAAACTGCATCTACTAATCAAGTGTAAAATAAAATAATTATGTAAAATTATGTAAGGATGGAGTAGAAATGTTGTAAACAAAGAAGAAGCGCAAAATAAAAAACCGCACACACAAAACTGTAAAAATGTTGCGCTTTCTGTTTGGCTTACTGCTGTTTTAATTTTTTGGTGTTTTCGTTTTTGTTTACGTTTCCTCAGTGCTCTCAGCATTTCTGTTTTGTTTGCAGTATTTCTTTTACGTGGAATCTGTCACTTGTGGGCCATCGTAGGTCTATGATTTGAGACCATTTATTTTAAAGTTCATCTTTCAAATTATTGTTGAATTTCCGTTATAGTGTTCATAAATAAACCTTATTCATGGCGGTACTGACGACTCTTGTATTCATATGCGTGATAATATTAATGTTGAATTAACAAGACGCAAGATTTTCACCTGCCGTTTTGTAACATTTGATTAATTATTGGAAATTAATTTAAAGAAAAAATATTTTGTGGGGTTGAAAGAATACAAATTAGTAGACAAGACTATTGATATTTAAATTGATTAGTAGGCCTAAAAAAACGTATGAATAATACGAAAATCCAGGCACTCATACGCCTTAAATTTATTAATGAATTGTTAATGAGTGTTTGCCCAGAATTTTATATATTGAAATAAACAAAAATCACGATTTTTGTTGGAGTGAACTACTTTCAGTATGATGCAACAAGAATAACCCAATAAGTCCAAAGACTTTGTTTCTTGTTCTTCTAGTGGTGATTGGAATATTTCAGGGAGCATACAAGGATAACCTATTAAGTACGAAGACCGTTTTGTAATGGTGTAAGGCTTCTGTTGTCTTCCAAACGCTCTAGTCTGGAAACGAGTCAACTTCAGCTAAGTGTTGCTGTTCGTCTTGGAGGCCTACCGCCAGGATATAACACCTATGCTTCGTGCCCTCCATTGGTTTTCCGTATCTAATTTAATTAATTCAGGGAGCTGTTGTTTAATTCAACAACGTACTGACGGATCTATTGACAATAATACTGTTCTTTATATTCCACCATGCCTTTTGAAGACCTGTGGTAAAAGGTCCTCCATGGCCGATGGCCCAAGTCTTTGGAATCTTCTTCCTGTCACTGTCCACAAGTCTCCTTGTTAGCACACCTATTCTGGTGGCGTTGAATTATGCACTATACAAATATTGAAGAATAGTTAGGCCTATCTACAACTCAGTGTGTCACATCGGATGGGATATTATTTTTAGCAGATACCGTAATATACCATAAACAAAATCCACATAGCGGGCGACATCCATTTTGGCAAACGTTTTCTTACTAGCATTACAATGTGGAAAATGCTGTTACACCCGTCGTATTACTCGTACTGTAGCATATTGCTAGTGCAAATAACATGTAGATGTTCTTCCTATGAAAATTTGATGTTAAGTCCTCTGTAATTTACTGGTTTAACCGTGGGCTTTATTAACACCACCTAAAACTATTTTGATACAAAGTATATTAATGACTACTAAGCTTTGGTAAATGGTAACGTATTTTGTGCTTTATTAATCCTGACTTTTGGCGCGATAAATGTCAGAGAAGACGAATGACGGAATTATAGCGAAATCTTTAAAATCTGTTGAACTTTTGTGTTTTATAAGTACATCACGCAAAATTAGGATCTTGCGTGTGTAATCTTTATTACCACATTTTAGAACTATATTGCCAAAATGAGGCAGGGCATTGGTTTATTTATTACTAACATCTTACATCTTTTAATTACGTGTATTTTCGAGGCCAGGGATTGTTATTAAACCGAACGTTGAAATATCTGCTTAACGAGTCTATTATTAACTATTAATCTTTTCATTTGAGTTATCGCGCATTAACTGTTGCACTCACAGCGTGTAGTTTTATAAAATAAGGCTTGGTCACAAATTAGATCAATGTCATACACTAACCGTGACAAACAGGATCTAACCTCGCTCTATATTACAGTCAATACTGCTGTATTTCGGTACCCTATTATATGAATAATGGGGTTGTGGTCATCTGAATACAAAAATAAAGTAACTATCATAAACATGGACCTTCAAAATAAACACAGAAACAGACTGAAAAACTAGAAATAAAATATTAGAAAGGATAATATTAATAATGTGGGAGGAAGTCATGAGCAAAAGTATGAAAAGTGAAGTAGCTCAATAAAATTGAGAACGAAAAAAAGAGGGAAAGTAAAATTAATACAAATGCCAATTTTAATACGAGAGAAGAACAAACGATTGAACGAAAATGAGGATAAAAAAAAACGAGAGAAAAGTAAAGGAGTTGAGAAAAAGGAGATGGAAGAAAGGAAAGCAAGGAGGATTAACACAATAAGTCAATATCAGAATAAGGAGAGAACAGATATGGCATTGAGACAAGGAAGAGGGGATGACAGAAAAAGCAAGGGAGATTAGGAGATTATTGATAGCAAATAAAGAGTATGATGAGAGAAAACAATTAAATTAGACAAGGGAAAGATGCATAATCAGGAAAGGAAGGAGAACACGAGGAAGTTGTTGAACGAAATGAATTCGAGAATTAGGAGATAAAAGACGAGAAAGAGGAGATAGAAAAGCATGATTAGGAAACTATTGAAAAGAATCAAAATGAGAATGTTGAGAGAAAAGATAAATAACTGAGACGAGGAAGGGGAGATGATGCAACAAAGGAAGGAATAGAAGAGGGTCTTCAAGATGAGAATGAGGAGATAAAGATAAATAATTGAGACGAGGAACAGGGGATGAATAATCAATGAATTTAAGCAAGGAGGAATAGGGAGGTCGTTGAAAGAAAATAAAGATGAGAATATGGCGAGAAAAGATAAATCACGGAGAAGAGGAACTTGAAATGAATGAACAAAGGGATGAATACCAGTAACAAAAAACATAACGATAAAACTCAAAACAAATTAAGACATTAGATGAGCAATAGAAACTAATGAGAGAAACATCCTTTTTGGAACCCAATGAGATTGACTTTTTTATCATCAGGCTACCTCCGTGCTTATACAACGCCTGGGCTTTCATCCATAACTGATCGCCTGGCACCCAGACCATGGAGGTATCCTCCTTGCCCAGAATTTTAAGCATTAGGTGATTATTATAGTAATTTCGTCTATTTATCATGTGACATTTTTGTTGTGTTATTAAATGTATACATTATGTCAAACAATAATAATTAGTCATAAATTTATAGGTCAGCCGTTATGAAACGCAAGTTGATAGTATGACGATACGTCGTTGACTATCATTTTTTGTGTAGACTGTTTTATTTAGTAATGACCTCGTCACTAAATAGTTTATATATTTCACTAATAAATTATGTCTATCAATTCTTGTTGGATATCAAGTATAAATGCAAAGTTTTGGTGGGTTGCCCTCAGGCAGTAAAACTATAGTTCACAGAAGAACATGCGTTTATATTTAGTGTGTAGTATCAATCAAACGCAGTCTGTAGTTATCATTCAGTATGGTTCGGTGTTGTATGTCAGAGGATCATGGAAATACAAAATAAAATATGGAATGATAGGGATACTTATAATAAACATAAGGTAAAGAAAAAAACGGGTTGAAGAGAGAAAACGGTTCATAGGAATAAAAATACAGGATTGAGCTGATAACTGTAGTAAATAGATACTATCAGTTTTAACTAGTCTTTTCTGATAAATTTCAAGGCCATCTTTTTTGACAACTTAAAATACAGGTAAATTATTTAATGAATTTAAGCTGACTAAGCCCATTAGAAGAAAACAATCAGATGAGGCCAGCGTATGGTCGAATCAGCTACAGTAATCACACAATCACCGCTGTACAATTAGTCGAATTAGATAGAGTTGATTAATGCCTCAATTTCCAAGCGTCCATCAATTATCTTCGTATTTCTGCTTCCCGCCTGTTTTGGTCTCACGGCGTCAATTACGTTCAGCGTAGGCCTAACTATAGGCTCCTTCGTGATTTTGTGACAATATTGTTGGATGGTGAGCCTACTGGAAGTTCTAAAACTGCTACAGTAACGTTATTAAATTGCATGCTTGAGGTTTTAGCCATGTGTATTGACAAAGATACACTGTTGACCTATACAGAGGATTTAGAGAGGTTTACAGGCTTACGCCCCCTAAAATTACTTGAATAAACGTTTTTTTTTAAAGACAATGGCACTACTTCGGACGCCAAGACTAAAGTAACGCAACTGAAGACGTATTTCTATTGCAAAGAACCTTCTTGTTAAAATTCCACGGATACATTTTTCTTGGCCCACCACCATCCGAGAATCATTGATCCGCCACTGCTATGGGCTTATAATTAATAAGTTACTTGAGTGATTTTTTATCGGCATTCTACGAATAGATAAGTAAATGAAAAAAAAACAAACTTCTAGTTATAACTTTGTGTTCAATTATTAATTAAAAGGACAATTTGTGTTTGTATTTTTCTTTTCTTATCTTTATTCTATCATTTTTATTTTTCATTTTTCTATAGTTGCCCTAGTTTTTTAATCGAAATTTTCCCCCATCCATTCTTTCGTCCCATTCCCAGCGGCCTCTTGGAATTCTTTGACGAACTTTTAAGTATTGGGCTATCTTCTTGAATCACACCAGCTGTATTACGCTCTAATTCTTCAAAATGTTTTATGGTCAAAATATATGAAACGCAATCATCGACAAAATAAACAGTTATCTATAACAAACATGTATCGATACTTCACAATACTTGTATTTTATAATACATAGTTAAGAACATTTGCTATTGTCGGATTTTATGATTAATTTTGTAAAATTAATTCTTCGAAGGTTTTGTCAATCAGGCTCAGATAGGCTACATTCATTGAGGAAATAAAACTTTATAAAAAATATAGGTATATACTTTATTCTGTTTCGTAATCTTATATAAAACCACCCGTGTGAAACCCCTCGTATTTAAATATTAGCCCTGTGAGTTGTCATTTTTGTCCGCGATTGCTACCCATAGTTATCAAAACACATTATGCCTATATCGCAAGTGTCTAATCTAGCACAAATTTTGAAAATGACGAATCGTCCAGCTGGAGCGTATCGAAACACAGCTAGGAATGCCCATCCCCATACGCAACATTCCACTACCGGGACTACTCAATTTAATATCATCTTAATATGTTTTCGCGAAACGCATTCGATCTTAATAATGAACATCTTATACCGCAGAAAGACTAGACTACTAATTATGCATTAAAAAAGTACAGTCACTTGAAAATTTAACTATTGTGTATCAATTTTCTTTTCTTTTATCAAACATTAAAGTTAAAATCTTGGAAATATAAATTAGCGCAGCCTATTTCAAAATACCAGTTTTAATTGATAAAAAGACAGCCCTCTGAATGTTTTCGTAATTTTAGCACCTTTGTTTTTGGTTAGGTCCTTACAGTGACTAATTTTCCCTTTTCACATTAGGACGATAAACATAAATAATGCAGAAAATACTTTTATCAATAACTTTTTTAAAATGACAAAAAATACATTTAAATCCAGTATATAACAAAAGTGTTATAATTATAGTTGAATTAAACTACGAACATTTCCCATGGTTTAAAAGTACAACAAACCGACCCACTGACTAATTACCTCTGCCAACGAAGTTGCAGGAGGTTTTATTTGTGCTTCTTTTGTTGTTGTTTTGTTTGCATGTGTTTGTTTGTTTTTTGTTTGTTTGTTTGTTTCTTTGTGAACACCCTAAAAGTTTTTATCAGAAACTCTTGAAGTTTGGCAAAATGTTACTTGACTAAAGATCTCGAGGTGATTAGATTTTGACGGGGAATGTCAAATTTCAATGTCAATGTCGAGTAAATGGTCAAATTCACTTAATCAGGCATAAGGTCTCGTATAACTGTCACATAGACTTCACACTTGGTTCTTATTTAAGTGTATGAAAGCCCACGCCATATTTAAGGTGCAGTGTCAAAGGTTACGGTCAAGTTCGAGCAAAAGGTTAGATTGACGCAACCAGTCATACCTTCTGATAGGCTATAGTTGTCAAACAGACGTCGAACTTGCTTCGTAATTAAGTGTATGTTCAAGTCATGTTACCGTAATATGAAGGGACAGGGTCAAAGTTCAAGGTCTTTGGTAAAGGTATGCACTCTCAGAGTACACTCTAGTTTACCATTGTGATTATTTGAAAAAAAAATTGACCGGCAGAGTGATAGCAGGCCTGTAGAGATGTTTCAACGCATCTACAAATGCTTAGAATGATTTCCAGCACAAGCCTAATAGCAGCACGTGTAATAAGTTATTAAAGGTATGCCTAACGGTACCCTTAAAGTATAATCAAACGATAGACATTTCAATAACATTAATATTCTCAAGTAATATATTTCCTAATGTGCCCTTTCTCTGAATTCAGTAGCTGGTGCGGTTTAACAAGATGGTAAAAACATTTCATGAGTTTCTACATAACTGGCTTCTAATGAAATGTTTGTAGGCCTAAATCGTAAACATCTTAATGGTAACAAATCTCATTGAATTCTTATTAATGTGTGCCAAAAATTATAGGCCTAGTATATTTTATCATGATGCTTATATAATATTCAATGCCTTTGATGGGGATGACGAAAAATATGGGATAACTATGACTGTAGCAAGATATTGAATGAGTCGAAGACGAGTTAAATATCCTGCAACAGCGAGTATTTTCCGTCCCTTATTTTTGCGTCCTCCAATATTGCTTCAATGCCTCTATCTTTTAGATTAGACCGTAATATTAAATGATTCTTTTCACGGTGTGACCATGCATGCATGTTTTCCGTGGTCGGCCATCTTGTTTTTCAAAATTTCGGATCTTTTGCCTGTGTGGAGATCATGACAAAACTGTTTAAAATTATGCATTAATATACGCCTATTTTGAAAATAGATTGAGGGTACACAGAAGTGTATACTTATACACTTGAGGGTATCAAGAAGTGTATACTTATATACTTACTCAACAGCTCTTTCAGTAAGTGCTCAATTTTTACTAAAAGAGCGGTTCAATACTACATAAATTGCTAAACTGCATCATTTAAATAATAATTGATAATGTTTATTGTACAGTAGTGAATAGGGTAAATATTTCTTGAATACACCTAGGGCATGTCCGGGATTTCGCGAAGTGGGGAGTGCTTAAAAAGTTAATTTGCTCCATTCTACTCTAGTCTTCTGAGTACAATGTGACCTTAATTTCAAATTTCAAATTTATATAGTAATAATTCCTTTCAGTCTAAACGAGCTTTTTTTTGTAAAATGATGCGTCTCAAGTGTGGTTAGATCATTGATTATGAAACATACTGTAAAAATAAAAATATAGGCCTAATTTTAATATTGGCCATGTAGGTATGTTGTAATTTTTAAGTGGACGCGCACTATGGTGTGCGTACTTCCATGTATTAATTTCAATTGAAAAGGTCTGTCTCGATTTCGTTTTACATTGCAACTCTGTTGTCATTTAATTATGTTCATCCCGCGCCGAGTTGGGAACAGTTATATCGTTTTTCTGGGAAAACACACGTTGATTTACTATCTGTTTATTATTACTATTACTTTTTTGTTTCATTGCGTTTCTTGCAAATGACATTCGGTAAGATATCCTAGAATTCTATTAAATTAATGCTGTAGTACATAATCCAATGATCGAAAACGTCTGCCTGAGATCAATAACTCATCCCAGACCATGTAAATGTACGGCTCACGTCCAAGAACGAACACATTTGATGGATCAACTTTAATTGACACGTGACAAAATTATACCATGATAGTTTGATTCAGCGCGCGCCAACTGTCAGATGATAGTTTGTGGATGAATCGAGGCGATCTCCTGCGGGTCTTGACTTCATCCTTGGTGCTGACAACTACAAACGCTACAAGATCATTATTTTTACTGTAGATACAATATCTAAACAATTACATTTAATGCTGCAGGCCGAACACGTCCACACGACAGGTTAACGGCGAAATTAAACTTGTGGTGCAGAAGGAGTTGTTGAATAACTTGCTCTAGACAACTAATTAACATGTTATCTGTTGAAAAAGTTTACCCCAGTGGAATAATGTAATCAGGATCGATAGGGCGTACGCATTTGTCGATTGTCAATACAGCTCATTGACTTACACACTAAGAACTTTGATTTATAGAAATTCATCACGGCATACAAAGTAAGTTCAATGTCAAACTGTTATAAATAGTTAACAACAAAATATTTATAAATAATAAAGTAATAATAATATCTCTCTTAATTTATTTTTCTTTATGGTAGGTCTACTTTTCAGTTGTTGGAATCAGATTCGTTAAATCTGTCGTTAATTGAATTAGAGACTGACATTTAATAGTTCTGGATTTTCTAATCTGGTGATAGTCGATGGATTGTGCACTGGTCCTATTTTTTAATCTATTGCCGCTCTATTTGTGTTTCGGCATTGGTGAATCAACATCAATAGCACATTGTCCTTTGGTTTAGAGGTGTGCAAAATGGTTCATGTGTACGTTAACAGTATTATTAAACGAAGTATTATCGTAGTAACGAAATAAGTTTAATGGGCAGTGGTGTATCACACCCATCTATTCAACGTATCAGTATTTCAGTTACCGTCCCACAGTATTCATGACATTCGGTGTCGATATATTGAGAGCGTTAGGCAATAACATTAATTAGCTTAGAATATTAAGTGGACCTTAGTGGCGAGACATTTAACCCACAGATATTTACTAGTTTAATCAATTTAGATTAACTAGAAATACAGCAAAATGAGTCAAAACGATGTTCCAAGTTAACAGACAAATGGCATAGGAAAGTGAATTTACAGGCCTGACTTTGAAATGTAATATTTGGATCATCATTGATGTAAAATGAATTTGCAATTAGTGTCCCTTAAGGTATCATCGATCTATCGAGCTACGGGAACTTAGTTTTTTAAGTGAAATCGCATTGTCACAATTGCCACAAAAAAGTATTTTGTAAATTTTGTTTTTTTTCTGCTAGTAGATGCAATGTAGTTAAGGTCAATCTCATCTCATCTCTGCATACTAGTCCGGTTTAAAATGTCACAAAATATACCTTCGTTGGGGTTTTTTGGGGAAAGTGTAAACTTAACATTTTTAACA
>JAOTQE010142479.1:0-11607 GCA_025631205.1 Nesometra sesokonis | reverse complement strand
CGGGGGGTGGGGGTGTGGGCCCTGCCTCCGCCCCCCCCCCCCCCCCGCTGCCGCCACCATTGGTCTGATAGGATCCACCATGGACCAGTATACATAACAAATTAATATACCAGATTCATCACATACAAAGTAGTATCTTCCACCTCAATCGCAGGAGCTATCGAGCTTACAAGAACTTGTTTAAGAGATAAAAACCTTTTTGGCAAATATACTAACTTTTTCATGGAGTTCTTCATTTTCAACTCTATACTTTTCGCTTCTGTCCTTTGTAGTGGAAATCTAAAAAAAAAATGTGTGAATTATTTTATTGGCATAAGTCTTTTTTTTAAAGTTTTCTTAATCTAAAATTGTTTTCCTTTTTTCACACCAACCAAAAAAAAAATTTTTTTTCACACCAACCAAAATCAATTATCCAGAAAATTGTACTAAATACATAGAGTTATTCCAAAAATTGTATGAAATATTTAAGTTATCCCAAAATTTAACTATTGTAAATAAAAAGGTTTAGGTATTGAAAGTACAGTAACTGTACTGTAAAAAAGTCTATGCTCATATTAATGTCCACTTTAACATGCATTGTGCTTTTCGGGAGAACTGAATGTGTATATAATTGAACGGCAAGTTGATTTAATATATGGTGAAAGGATATATAATGGCAACTACTTACCTCCTTCTCTAAAGAGCTACTCTGTTTAGTTTGAGTTGTAACCTTGCTTTTGAGTGATTTAGTCTCCTGTTGTAAATCTTTAACTTGCTTTGTCTTGGTTGCTAGCTGATTCTCTAGTGTTTTTTTCCTATTTTCTAGCACTTTGATTTGCTTATTAGCAGAGTCAATTTCTGACTGTAGAGTTTTATTCTAATACGAACAAGCACATTATTACATAATAAACATCAGATTAATGTTTAAAATAATGAAAATATTAATCTACTTCTAGCTCATATGAGAGCCACAGACAGATTTCAATAAAATTTGGTAGTCATGTCAACAAAGGTCTAACTTAACACGTCCCATACCATGTTTCAAATCGGTTGATAGGCGGCGCTGCAGCAGTAAAAAAAAACCTCCTAATTTTCAGTACTTCGTGAGTTCAATTCAATGCGGGTGAATCAGAGCCGATATATCATAACCCTAGGAGTAGCATTTGGCACGAAGTACCAAAAATTATGGGTTTTTCAACTACTGCAGCACGACCTACCGGTCGATTTAAATACATTCTCTATAAAATAACACACCTAATTTTTGATATTGGTTCTTGTTCTAGCGATTGGTACATGGTTGCTTACTAGATTGTATAATTTATTTGTTTTTTGCAATTATAATAAAGCTTTCAAATCACAACAAAATAAAACATGGGACATACTGAGGTCATGCCAACGCCACAACACATGGCAAAACTGTGTGTTGAGAATTGTTGCCCTGTATCTGTGACAGTCATCGGATGTTTGTGAGTCCAGGTTACAACATGGTACCAATAATAATGGAAGTGAGGTTTATTACCATCTAAAATAATAAATTCCAATGCATTAGCTATAGACAAAATTCAAAATATACAATTTCTCTGAATTTATACAAATCCGGCATTTTTATGCACTTTATTGAATATTTAGTTCTAAAGTGCATGCACATTGTTGGTTTTGAAATCGATTGAACATAGAAAGCACATGATGGCAATTTTGGCTGAATTCATTTATTTTATATCCAAGTTCCACATTCCACATCATCGCAAGTCAGAAGCTTGTTATTATTATTAAACAATGAACAACAGTGAAACACTCAATACAACTGTTATTTGAAATTTGCTTACCTTACTTGTCTGATCCTTTAACTTTTCATTTGTTCTTGACTGTACTTGATGAATGTTTGTATCCAACTTTGATATGTCCTCTCTCAATTCTTCAGAAGTCTCAAGTGCTGCCTCTAGTTTCTCTTCTGTAATCTTCTTACTTTGCTCAAGCACCTGTAATTTTGTTGGGATTTTTTTTTTACTGATTAAGAAAAAATCCAGCTTAAGTTTTGTATTTATTTAGTGTAATACACCAACGATTACAAACCAAAGTTAGAAAACTTTAAGTTAAAATGGCACATAAGGCATGTTGCACATCAGCAGCTTATCCGTCTCATCCAAAAGATGTGCAATAGGCCTACACTAGAAAAGCAGTGATTAATTTTAACTGGGACTGGTAATTTAATCATATTTAATAATAATAATAATTACAATAATGGAAGTTTAAAAGTAATAAATTGATCAAAAATAAACTACAGTTAGATGTCAAATAAATAAATGAAATGAACGAATGATATTAGAAGCAGATGTAAAGATGCTCTAATCAAAGTTTTAGTATAATGGAACAGAGAGGCTTTAGGAAAAGGAACCAAGCTGAGATGATGGTAACGAGGAAAAAGTTCAGCAAAATTTATGTAGTTTTAAAAGTTTCCCCAATATCATTATATCAACAGGTCATATTTTCAAATAACTTACCTCTATACTTTCTTTTAAATCAGCTTTTTTAAAAAGTTCATTTCTCAATTGGTTATCCAATTCTTCCTTCTCAATTTTCAAGGTAGTAAGTGAGGAAGACAGATTACTGTTTTTAATACTAAATATAAATAATTAAAGTTAATTTGTCATATATTATTTAGATTATAAATTACTTTGTGCTAATTCAATTTTGATTTAGGAAATATTATGTTGTCCTCTAAAAATGGATGAAATCACAAAATATTGAATCCAGAACAAAAACATGTATATCATGCTTTGAAATATTTAAAACTACTCAATGAAAATTAGGCCTTAGGCTGAGCCTCCCCTAGACGTAGAAGTTGAACAATACAACATAAGCCCTTTCGTGGTTTCAACTGCGCATGTCCAAGATCAAGGTCAAGTCATAAAAGTGGCACTGGCCATAATTTCCACCCTCGTGGTGCGGTAAATTCTCAACTCACTTCTCCACATCACGCCACCGCAAAGATAGAAATTACATAGCTAGGGCTTATTCAGTTAGGCTGGCTTTTCACAGCAGCTGACACAGTTGCAGAGCTCCCAAGTTGAAAAACCAGAAATCCTGGAGATGTTGTCGGCCAGCATTCATAACTGTTTTTGGGTACTACATGGGCATGTAAATGTGAAATTATATATACAACAATGCTTTGTCTATTAGGAGTATTACAAATAAAAAGTTCTTAACTATTATATTTGGTACAATTCTTGATAAAGGAACTTTCACACCACAATTTAATGTTAAAAAAAACACTATATATTTTTGCATTTACATTGCTAATTTACTAAAAATCTTGGAGATAATCATAAAAATTCCAAATTCCTGGAGACAATTCTGTGGCTATTTCGTGGAGCACAGGAGATGATGCAAAATTCCTGGAGACTCCATGCTATTCCTGGAGACTTGGGAGCTCAGCAGTTGATATCTATCCTAGAACAGTATCCATGGAAATAATGCAATTTTGATTATTTGGTGTACATTACTTAGCAGCTTGATAAATTTGTCAATTAATATACGGCAGTCTCTCAGTCAACTGATCATAATTAACAACAAAATATCATTACCCTATCTGTTCAAGTTCTTTTTTCAGGTAATCTATTTTATCATAGGAAACTTTTTCTCTTTCTAAAGCATCCTTTAACTCCTTTGTACTACTACATAATTTTATCTGAAAGGAATAAAAGATTTGAATCATTTTATATTATCCAAGATGACCTTAATTTAGTAACAAAGTCCAACTCAATAAACTCATGTTAGAGACTCGCTCTACCAGCGGCTTTGAGATATTAACATAACATTAACCTGGAGTGAATTGAAGGACACTTGAAAAATAATAGCCTACTGACCAATGAAGACAATGAAAAGTTTAAAGAAGTTGTGTAAAATCACATTAATCCCCTTAAATATGGCAAAGGATCTAGCGTGATTATATGGAGGGCTTGTTGGACTAATGTTATGATATAATGTTTTTGTTTTGTACTGATCTGACTGACAATGGTTCTAGTATGATAAAAGTACTTTTTAAATAAATTACAGCTTTAAACACAAATTCAATTTACTGTTTCTAAGCATTTTATAAACTTAGTCTACGATTAGCGATTTCCAACAAATAATAATATAAATTTGTTACAACAGTGGTTATTGAGGGCAGCATTACTTTATTGCTGGTGGGATTCATAGTATACTGTAGTTAGTTTATACAATCATGGAGGAAATGCAAACTATATACTCCATGGCACAATAATTAGTTCAAATATTTATTTTTTCACACAATTAACACAAACAATATACTGTATGACACAATTTTTTTTAGAAAGGAAGATTAAAATTTGGTTTCTATAAAATAAATATAAATGTTTTTTGCAACAATTATGGCAATTCTCAAGAAGTATACAGCCATTGAAAAACAGGCAAAAATGCAATAATAAAATTAAACTGGAAGTGAGCCTTCCCTATTTAAGCCCTTTGAAAAAAATAACACCCTCAAACAATGTGGATCTACCATGTTAAATTACTAAGAAGATTTACCAAGCATCACAGAGAACTACCTAGTAACTAGGTAGTATATTTGTTGATGTTATTGATACCTTAAGCTCAATATGTAGGGCATTGTTGACCATATCCTCGATAGGCTTCCTTGAGAGGTTAATTGAGAGATTTATGGGTCTTGGTTATAATGGGATAATATAGATAGGTAGCAAGGTTGGGGTATGGCAGATATTACAGTGTTAACCCTGTTAACTACCTATCTACCTTGTCACTACCATTATCTACCATAAACAGAGTTTTTTTTCAAAGGGAGAGCATAAAAATAACAATGACAGTAACAATATCAATAATATACTAATCTTGATGATGATGATGAAGATGACGATAATGATGATGATGATGATGATGCCGACGATGATAATGATAATAATAATAAATAAATAATAAATAATAAATAATAAATAATAACAATAACAATAATAATAACAATAATAATAATAATAATAATAATAATAATAATAATAATAATAATAGTGGTTAATAATTACACAAATAAAGATACAACACCAATCACAAATATCAAAGGAATATCATTGTTGCAACCAATTACCTCTTTCTTCTCTATAGTTTGCTTGCATTCTTGTATTTCATGTTGCAGTTTGTCTCTTTGTGTTAAAAGGTCCTGAAGTTCATCATTTCCATCACTTATTTTTTTCTGAGTGATTAAAAAAAATGTAACTTAATTGTGCGCGAGATGCTTTTCAATTTGTTGCAGAGTTCTTCAATTGTACGTGAGGTGCTTTTGAATTTGTTGCAGAGTTTTTTAATTGTGCGCGAGGTACTTTTTAATTTGTTGCGGGAGTTCTGTAATTGTGTGAGGTGCTTTTAAATTTGTTGCAAAGTTTTTTAATCGTGTGCGAGGTGCTTTTAAATTTGTTGCAGGAGTTAAGGTGCTTTTGAATTTGTTGAAAAGTTTTTAATTGTATGCGAGGTGCTTTTAAATTTGTTGCAGGAGTTCTGTAATTGCGCGAGGTGCTTTTAAATTTGTTGCGGAGTTCTTTAATTGTGCACAAGGTGCTTTTGAGTTTGTTGCAGAGTTTTTTAATTGTGCACATGATGCTCTTCAATTTGTTGCAGAGTTCTTTAATTGTGCGCAAGGTGCTTTTGAAGTTGTTGCAGAGGTCTTTATTTGTGCGCGAGGTGCTTTTCAATTTGTTGCGGGAGTTCTGAAATTGTGCGCAAGGTCTTTTGAATTTGTTGCGGAGTTCTTAATTGTGCTTAAGGTACTTTTGAATTTGTTGTGGAGGTCTTTAATTGTGCGCGAGCTGCTTTTGAATTTGTTGCGAGTTTTTTAATTTATGCGAATTTACTTAAAATACATTCTTGAAATACTAATTTCAATATAATAAATTCTATAACTAAACAAAATTTTAAAAATTGTATGCAGTATTTGTAATTTAAATGAAATGGTATGACTTGTGGCTGCAACAATGGCATTTCTAACTCTTTTTATTCCATGACACACACACGCATTATGATAAATAAAATAGTTTATTTTGTACGTAAGTTTGATTTGTTGCAATGTGTTTTGTCTTGCTAAAGTTAATAAAATAAAAGGAAAAGGAAATTTAATTAGTTTTTATTTAAATTTTAAAATCTATTCTTTTTTGTTAATTTTTTTTCGAGGGAGTTTACAAAAAAGGGTAATACATCATATTAAAAATGCAATTTAATTACTTCTAAGATAATCATAGTAGTGTATTAAAAAGAGTACAGTACCACATTTTATTTTTGTAATTTACCTCAAGTGTTATCTGTTGTTCTTTGTATTTTTCAATGGTCATCATATCATTCTGCTTTTCATCACTTGCTTTCTTAACTTCTTGGTTAAGTTTATTGATCTCCTCTTCAAACTTGATCTGTAATGGATAACATAAATATATGTATAACTTTTTTTTCTTCTTTAGTGATAGACAACCACTTTTATTTATTCTTTCATATCAATCATATCAATTTTCTTCTAATATATATCATGTAACCTAATACATATGGCAATCAAAATAGGTATTCTTACAATATTCTCTCCTTTTGGCTTAAACCATGTTTAACAACCTATTTTTATTATGTTTTATTTTTCTTATATTCAATGTCATCAAAGTAATTATAACTTTGATTTTATCGTCATTTACCTACAGACAAAGGTCGCTGTACTGTGGTGTTCAACACAACTGATTACAATGCAAAAATCCAAGATTTGTTAAAAGATGAAAAAACTTACTATAAAATCAAATGTAATCCAACAAATAAGTACAAAGATCAACTTAAGAAATGGAACCACTCAAGGATAATGGGAAGTTAATGCCACAAAAATATTATCAACTTTTCCCTACAAGTGACACTACCCCAGATTTTACGGCTTGCCTAAGATACATAAGCCACCTTGTTCTCTGAGACCCATAGTGTCATCCATTGGGTCCATAACGTATGTAACAGCCTGTTTTATAGCAAGACTAACCATCATATTGTGAATTCTGTTGGCTTTGTAAACAAACTGAAGTCCCTATGGTTGCAAGATGAGGACATCATGATTTTACAGCACTATTCACCAGTGTTCCCATCCCCAAAGCGTTGGATGAAGTTAGATCGAAATTGGAGGACTCTAAGCTAGAAAATCGTACTGCTTTGTCGGTGGATGAAATTATTGACCTTCTATCCTTTTGCTTGAGCACTACATACTTTAAGTACAACAATGTCATAATATGGACAACAGCAATCTCATTTTGCTATTGTTAACCATTCAAAGAATAAGGACTCTACCAACAGACAGAGAGGGGGTGTTACCAACAAAGGTCACATCACTCTTTCATATGCTCGTGGTGTCTAGCTCTTAAGGATTACGGAAAATCTTTTTCAAGAAAGGAGTTCAAGTGAATTTTCGTCCACTCAGCACATTGTGAACTTCTGGTATCACCAAAGGACAAAATCTCGAAAGAGGAGCAATATGGATTGGTATATGTGTCTTCGTGTGCTGACTACCCCGCCTCGTATATTGGGGAAACAAAGAGATCATTTGAGACTAGAATGAAAGAACATCATTTCAGGGATCAATCTCCTATTAGAGAACATATCAGCAGTGGTCAATGCCCGCTGAAAAAAACCAGATCTTTGATAAAGACTCTAATTGGTTTACGAGAGGAGTCAGAGAGGCTGTCCACATCACAATCAAGAACAGCTCACTCAACACGGATGGAGGCAGGTACCAGCTTCCAGCGGTGTACAACCATTGAGATTTTTCGCTAATCAAGATCAGAGGAATGTCTCAACTCATTCCAACAGTGCCATCTATAGGCGACTTGATAAAGGTTCAGCGTCATGCCGGATGGAAAGCTCCCCAAGGTGAGCAAAATTCCTTTGTTGTGTGAAACAAACAATTATTAAATCATAACATTAATATTTTTTGTGCAGCATATTTTACAGCTTTTTATACAGTAGGCCTACAATACTTTTTATTACGTACTAACCCTAGAAAAAGCCCACTACATTTAACATGGATTCCTAGTCGGTGTGAGATGTGTACATAATATATAACAGATATAAGCCCACTATTGAACATATGGCTTTTAAAAGCCGGTTAATAACCATTTTTTAATCACTCACCAGATAAACATTTTTCCATTGGCATAACCATAATCATTGCATTGGAATCCACCCAGTGGATGGATTGTCACTTCTTATTTACTTTTTCCTTACTTCATGTGTTTACTGTAAAGGTTTTGATGTACTTTTGATTGAATGTACAAGCAATCACACACTTTGATAAATTTTTCCAGAATAGTTCATGATTAAATTAGCCAATATATGGGTTCTCTATTTCTTTAAAATATGCCTAATCTAGTCCATTCAGTGAATATCAAAATACATTGTAGATTTTTTTTAGCAATCTGCATACAAGGATTTTTTAAATCGACTTAGCAATAATTTTGGTTGTTATATTAGAATAAATATTTAAAAAACATACTTTATCTTTGGCCATCTCATCTTTTACAGCTGCATTGTCATATTCAAGTGAGCCATTTCTTTTACCTTCTTCTTGTAAACTTTGTCTAAGATCTGTGATTGTGTTTCCAAGTTCCACTACATTAGCTTGTACTTCTTTTAGATCTGCTTCAACCCTAGACTAAAATTGAAATAAAAAAAACATAAATAATGTGTTTATTTTATAATAAACAAGAAAGTTATTTTACATGTGGATCAAATACATGTAAAAGCAGGTAGATTGCCACTAAACATCCTTATGAGTTTAGGAGGTGTCTGTTTCATGCATTCTATCTAGCATCTGGGCATGAGAGAATGACGACAGACATACACTGCTACAGTTTCCATCAAGACCAGATATCTGTTTGGCTCTGATCGATCACTCGCTGCTGTCACCAATATAAAAGTAACTAATGTAAAAGTAACTAATGTAAAAGTGGAATAAGCTGCTGAGTTATGGATTAATCTAAAACCCTTTCACACTGAACTGGAATATTGCGGTAATTTGTGAATGCTGGCTTTTGTATGAAAGGGTACTTTCCCTTCAATGCTGGCACAGTGCTGGCATTTGTTAGACCACCTCAAACCCTAGACATATTACCATTATATTACTGTCACTGCCTTAGGCCAGATGTGTATGAAAGGTTCCACAGTGTAATGTCTGCTTTCGCAGTGTAGCACGACTAAACAAAGGTCAAAGTTGGGAACCTCTATATTATTAACTGCCAATTTTATGCCTCTAGCTTGGACCCTTTCACACAGGAAACCATCATATTCCCGGAATTTGACTTGTGTTAAAGTGTTTATGTTAACATTGCAGTCGTTTTTGTGTAAAAGGGGCTCAACAGTAGACTGATCGTACACTAGGCCTATTTTCATAAAAGTATGGAAAGAAAGATAAAAAGATGGGTGGGATAATAAAACACTGCATGGATAAATGAATAAAGCAATAACCGTAGAAATGTTGAATATTGAAATATGAATATGAAATGTTGTTTATTCTAAAATAAATGAGTTCTGCTTTTTTTCTATGATTTAAATATTGTACTAACATTAAATTGAGTTAACTATAGGATATTTATTTTTTTATTCTTGTTTAATCATATCGTAATTGTTTGCGGCTTTTTTGGATTTTTTTCGTCAAAACTAACCAACCCACTGGTTAGTTTTACCATAACTAGTCCAGTGTAAACAGGTGGTGGGTGCCATTGGCACAGGGTGATGTGATGCGTCTAGTGGGGTAGTGGGTAGTGCTCTGCTTTGCATCTCTGCTTACAACTACTCCCGCTGGCTAGCCCTTGTGGTGAAAAGCAAGCCGAGTGCGTAAGTCTTGCCTGCCAGTACATTTAGCCTCTCCATCATCAAGACTTCAACGTAACCTCCCCGAGGTCACCGCCGGTAACTATGCTCTTGCGGGCATAGGCTAATCAGTTGGAGATCGAAATGCTGCACTGTGATTGCACCTGAAGGCGGTTTTAAGTGGAAACTCTCCCTTTTCTCCGGCTAGTCACTGCAGTGACTGTTGTCTCCACTCGTCTTGGCATGTCCTTGCCAGTGGATAAAGGCTACATCTCACCGAGAGAGGAAAGCTGGTAACTAGCAAAAGCCTCCTTTTCTTTAACACTATTGCTACCCGATAACTATGAATCAAAATAGAAAGAGAAAATATACCGGCTCAGACGTCGCCCGGGTTAACAAGGTCTGTTTATTTAACTTAAGGAAAACAACAAAAACAAAGAGAAAAACTCAAGAACTGAAACTAGGTGAATGGAATGTTAGGACACTTCTAGACTCCACCGAAAACAAAAATAGAGCAGAACGAAGAACTGCTCTCGTAGCTCGTGAACTTCAACGCTACGACATAGACATTGCAGCTCTAAGCGAAACTCGCCTTAGTGAAACAGGTACCTTAGTTGAAGAACTTGCAGGTTATACCTTTCACTGGATTGGCAAACAACGAAGTGAGAGGAGGGATCATGGAGTTGCCTTCGCTATTAAATCAGAACTATACAACAAATTACCACAAAAACCAGTGGCTATATATGAGCGTCTGATGTCGCTTCGTATCCCCCTACATAAAAAGCGGTACCTTACCATTATTAGTGCGTATGCGCCAACAATGACGTGTTCCGATGCTGAAAAAGATCAATTTTACAGCAGACTTGATGACGTACTAAATCAATGCATTGATGATAAACTCATTATGATGGGTGATTTTAATGCTCGAGTAGGGAAAGATAACAAAACCTGGCCAGGTGTGCTTGGTACAGAAGGTCTTGGTAAAATCAACGCAAATGGCGAAAGACTTCTTAGTCTATGCACCCGACATGAACTCCTGATCACAAACACGATATTTAAAATGTCAGATGTTCATAAAACAACTTGGATGCATCCAAGGTCAAAACAATGGCACCAGATTGATTTTGTGATTACTAGACAAAAGGACAGATGCGACTTCAACACGACCAGAGTAATGAGAGGAGCCAATTGTAATACAGATCATCAAATGATTCGCTCTAAAATTACACTCAACTTCGACACTCGGAAAATCAAAATGAAAAAGAAAATGCTTCTTAACCTCGATGTCGCTAAACTGAAACTGCCATCCTTCAGAACACAGTTCGAGGAAAAGACTAACAAGTATGTGACAGAAATGAATTTAGATGAAACTGAAAATAATTTGGGAGCTCTAAATGCTATTCTTATTGATGCTGGTAAAGAAGTACTTGGAAAACCATCACGCAGACATCGAGATTGGTTTGATGAAAATAATGAGGAAATCAGCAGGTTATTAGATGCCAAAAACATCGCACATAAATCTTTACTCAGTTCCAGAGCTTCTAGATCAAAGGCTGAGACATATAGAAAGGCTTGTAGGGAATTACAGAAAGTTACTAGGAAACTTAAGACTAAATGGTGGGAAGATAAAGCTGATGAACTGCAGCACTACGCCAATACCAACAACTTAAAGGGATTCTATGATGGACTGAAGTCAGTGTGGGGACCAAGGACAAATCAACCTATGCAACTCAAAACCCTTGATGGTGTGAGGATTCTCACTGAAGAATCTGAGATCCTTGATCG
>JAOTQE010142468.1:0-11608 GCA_025631205.1 Nesometra sesokonis | reverse complement strand
TACTTTGATATGATCAAGTTAATTTCAAAATTAATGTTGATGATTTTTTGGTCATTTTCAGGTGACAATATATCTTTGAAATTAACTATTTTGGTGTTTAGATACCCCACACGTGTTTAGTCAAGAGACATGTTTACAATGTCGTAACAGAAAAGTTTTTTTTAATGCGTTCATACCATAAACACCGTTTTAAAAGTGTAAAACCCTTATAGCATGCAGGACAAGTAACCTACGACCTGACGTCTCATCCAGAGGGCGAGTACCAAATTACCCTTTGTACCCTTTAACATCCGAGTCCGTGGAAAACATTCCACGGACGCGGATGTTTCCTCAGACGGTTTCAACTTAGTTGTATAGGCCTATGATTTATGTTTACCATGACATTAGGAATTATTTCTTTTGTCTACTACAGATAATGGTTATTGATATTTACTCATTTGTGAGTCGCTATTTTTCTGGAGACTCGATCAAGGTCAGCCGTAATTGATGTAATGGATAAACAATAATGTACCTTGATTATAATACCGTATTGTGATTCTGCTAAACAAATTCCATATGTGCGATTTCTGTGAACAAAAAGTACTGCCAAGATATAGGTAGGTTCCTTTAAATCATGCATGGTGGTGCGCGTAAGGTAGGCCTAGTTCGGAATTCATAATAATTTTTTGAGACATCTTTATACAAGATATAGCAATTTAGAAAAAAAAAGACGCTTAACGACAGTACAACGAGAAAGTAAATTATAAGAATTAATTTTGAAATATCAAAACATTGTCATAAATTAACTGTTGAAATTGCCTCAGATGCAAAGGAAACGCATCTTGTTTGAAAATTGACCTGGGGAGGAACCCTAGACCCCTAGAAACAACACAAAATTTGGCACCGGGCCCCATCTATCCGGATCCAGCTCAGCTGAATCCGGATGATTACGATTCAATTTTAAAACTGTATAGAAGGGTCTTATTTGATTTGAAAAGGTACTTCCCGTAAGCATTAGCAGAATTCTCACTCATAAACAGTCATATCAACAGTTTTTCTCACGCAAAAAACTATACAGCAAAATACGGTAAAAAATGGCTCCCAAAACGGGTAATCTAGGCAGAAACGGCCCAAAGATGGTCAGTTGACGTTTTTATTCTCTTTTTTTTTTTGCTTGTCAGATCAAAATGGGAGATAATGGCCCAGTACTGGTGGCGGAGCTTGTCTCACGCATTGGAGCGAAAAAAATTTAGCAGGTATAATATTAGTGAGGTTTAGCAACTTCACAAAATACAACTTTACGAATGCCATAAATTCTTGTAACGTTTAAATTGAACACCTTGAATATCTGTCACAGTTGTTCAGTATTTTACGACAATCATCAACAATTCGTAGATAGAAATTTTGATAAATTTTTAACACATTTAGCAACTTTAAAAAATGGAAGTGTGACGTATTTATTTCGTTATCGTATTTCGTAAAGTTGCGAAATCTTACTATTACACGCTGTTAGAAACCTACGCACCATTACATTATAGCAATAAGCCATTTCACGGTTTCAACTGCGCATGTGCGTTACCAAGGTCTACTAATAAAACGACGCGCGGCTCCTATTGAAAAGAATATGATTGCCGCGCGTCATTTTATTACTTTACCTTAAGCTGCACATGCGCAGCTGAAACCGTGAAATGACTTCAACAATTATTGTGTTAGTTTTTTTATGCAAAGTTAAAAGTATTGCCACTGATGGGTAATTGAAATCAAAAATTTATTCATTCATTAAAGACAGGACCTACATACTTTTCCAATATTTTTTGCATCACAAACACAATAATTTCTTAAAGTAGGCCTATATGAGAAATTTATATTAAAAAACCTTAGATAAAGTATAAAATAAGCATAGGCATAGTATTGTCCTCGAATACCTTAAGTTAAAGGCCCATTCCTTCTAAAAAAATTCTGTGTTGTCAACAAAAAAATAATCTAGATGTTACTTACAAACCCGACTGAAAAAAAAATCTCAAAAATCAGGGTCAGCGTTTGCTGTTTATTATTTTGTCATATGCTAACTAATGATTAATACGCCATTTTACGGTTTCAACTGCGCATGTGCGTTACCAAGATCAAGCAATAAAACGACGCGCGGCTCTTATTGAAAGGAATATAATTGCCGCGCGTCGTTTTATCGCTTGACCTTAATCTGCGCAAGCGCAGTTGAAACCATAAAATGGCTTATTATTACGGAAATTGTACGTCATATATTTTCTCGAAAACTGTACCAAATGCCTATACAGTCATCTCAAAATTGAAGTAGTGGCCTTTGCAACGGCCTATTTAAATTTAAATAATCCTGACAGACAGAAAAACAAAATTAATTCTGTGTTTTGGGAATTCGTTTTAGGACTTGGTACACCCCTAAATATTTGCAAACACTTTATTTTCGCGACTCCCGTGTTTAGTATGTACGGTAAATCGCAAAAATAAGGGTTCGTAAAAGTATTGTCATTAAATTAGAGTGTACAATATTTAATATAACTATTAGTGAGGTTTCGCAGATTTACGAAATACTAAAACGAAAACGGATACGTCATACATTCTTGTAACATTTGAACAGAATACCGTTAATACCTGTCACAGTTGGTCAGTATTTTTGCGATGATAATCAACGATTCATAAGTAGAAAATTTGATACATTTGTTAACACATTTAGAAACTTTCAAAAATCGGAGTGTGACGTATCCGTTTTCGTTTTTGTGTTTCGTAAGTTTTCGAACTGTTATATATTATAAAATTTTAAATTAGCGTTGATGTTGTAGTAACTGGCATAATGTATGCCTCATTAAACTCACCAAGTGTAGCATCTACTTTAAAAACTTTTGTGTTTGTGATTTTTTTTTCTTGTCTTCATCTATACACTTAATTTACAGTATTTCGAAGTTTGGATAAACAACGTCAAAAATATGAATTAGTGGCAAGTCCGTCATATCACACCATATATTAATATCGTATCATTTATTTTTCCAGTAACAAAAAAAAACAAGTACATGTCACAACATTATCCATGGCTGCCTAGCAGGATTGCCGAAAAGAAAAAATAATAATGCTGTCAAGGGGCTCGCCTGCAGCCACGGCAAAATATAAAATGTCGTCTATTCACTAAATGTAAGCCCGCGTTTACATGTTTGGGCTGTCGGCCTTGTCACCATTCGAAAAACACAAAAAAAGTAAGTTTAAATCAATTATAAATTTATTCTTTTTATTGGATCATCAAAATATATTTAACACTAAAAATATTCTCGTAATTTGTATTGACGTTTATCAACCACACTAAAACAATGATACACATAATGTCTACGGAAACTCGGTGCACCATGAGTGTGATCTTGTGATACAGTTAGAGAATTATAATTGGGATAATAATGGAGATAAAATGAGTTTTCAAAAATTAATTCCACTGTTGAAAATGTGAAAATACGATCTAGTCGCGAAATTCCTTTTTTATGAAATCGCGAAATGATTCTGCGAAAATTAAGGGTAGGCAAATATTGTTTCGTAACATAATTTATTATTTACAAAAAAAAGTACTTGAAGGTATAACACAAGTAAGCAGATGTGGTTTGAAAAAATAAATGCTGCGTATTACTGTCAGCAACATTTGTTACCGTAAATGTATATTAATTACTTGTTTACCTTCGTTTTAATTAGAAATTAGTAACATCATTGTTATAAATTATTATTGTATTAAATTATATGGATGTAGCCTTGATGACAATGTTCAAATAAATGATTGTTATTTAAATAAACGCTGCGTTAAATAAAATGTGGTTATGCTTACACACTTTAAATTCTAGCAAGATTTTCAAAAAGTCAAATGTGATACAAGTCAGAAGAATATGATGATAAGTTAATAGTTGGGTTGACATAATTTGCATTTTGATTTTAAGTATATTTAGTCTTCTTAAAATGTAGTATATCCGATATTTGTAAGCTATTTCTGTTACTCAGATTCTACTGGTCCAGTGTAGTTGAGTCAAATAAGATTATAATGCATAGTTTCAGCAACGTTTTTCCAAAATTAAATTGTATTTGTAACCTACTCCAATCAAATTGACATGGTTACCTTCCATTTAGTCAGTACCGTATCCAGGAGTAGGGTGCTCGAGGACCCCAATTGGGAGCTAAAAAACTAAAAATGGCATATAATATTGAGCCCTCGAACACCCTCCTTTGAGGAAATGAGCATCCCCTTCAGGAAAGGAAGGATAAATGGCAGGAGAGAGAAAAAGGCACACCTCTACAAAAAAAGGCCTAAAATGTGAGAAAGGACTTCTTACTTGATAAAATCCTATCGGGTTTGAGCACCCTTCCTCAAATCCAACGCCCCTGACCTTCATTGAATCCACACCTAATAAGCATATCACAATGTAGTTTAACCTAATTATATTGTGTATTTTTATAATTGTAGTTGGTTTTCAGTGTTTTTACAAATGGCATAACTATATTTCAATTCAATGTACCACCTATATCTGATCTTATTAATGAAACGTTTCAAACCAAAAGGAACACATTGTTATTACAGCTTCCATCTTTCCCAAAAGCTCAAAATTCATCATCTCAAAATTGTCTGGAATTAGTCCTCAACGTGCCAAACATTCCGTTGCAATTTGGTTAAGAATCATGCCTCTGCCTGCAGTGACGTAATCATGGAGTACGTGGGGTGCTCGAGAACCCCCTACAGAGGTAAAGCAATCAAATATTGATACGGAGAATTGGGTCTCAGTACCCCTTGAGAGGAAATGAGCATTTCCATTAAAAAAGAAAATAATGTCAAAGAAAAAGAACTATGACGTCATGATCACAAAAAGCATAATACAGAGGAAATCATTATGGGTTTTTTTTCGTCAAAATCAGATCGTGTTGGACACCTCCTGTTCTCAATTTTTGGATACGCCCTTGAACTATTTGGGTTTGTTGCATTTTTGTTCATGTTTAGTAACATTTTATATATTATACAGTACTTTCGAGATATGTAAGAAATGAAATGAATATTAGATGTTTCCGCCGGCATGATTCTAATCTTGTTCTGTATGACTAATTGAGTTGGACAAATTTACAGTTATACCTTATAGACTTATAGACTAAATAGCATTCAACACAATGTGTAAATTTTTACAATACTGTACTATAGTTAATACCGAGCCAGTCGATATTGCCTTGTTGAGTTCCTGTCCCGCTTGCATCGGCCGAACAGAATCTTAGCAAATGCGTTCCGAAAATCGCGGTTAAAAATTGTATAAATAATTGGGTTTAGCATACTATTAATATAACCCACCCATGTGACAAACTGAACTATTTGCGGACTCACTGAGCAGGTAGGACAAAATGGAAGGATAACGTACATCAGGAAGAAGGGAATCCAACAGACACTGAAGCAGCCTACAATAACGCCCAGTGTACGGGCAGCTTTTCGTTCTTTCTTCATGTTGATGCGTTGCTGTTGTTGTTTATGTTGGTCTATTAAGTTCCAAACTTCACCCCCTCTTGTTTCTTCGACTTGGTTTGGTCTTTTTTCGTTTTCATCCACTGCTACGTATAAGGGTTCTGAAGAGCGATGTTCACGAGATTTCGAGAAACTGTTATTATGTTTTAATCCATGGAAATGTGCTCTTTTTAAAGATGCTTTCTTTGAGTTAATTTGATTACCATTCTGTAGTTCTTTGAATTCCAATTGGACTGGTTCAACAAAGCTTGTTTCACATTCCCTTCGTCGAGCGAACGATTCTTTTTTTATTGTCTTGGATCTCAGACTTACTCGTGCTGCCCAGTATATACGCATGTAAACGATACTCATGAGAATGAACGGTAGAAAGAAAGAGCTCATTGCGGACAATATAATATAAACCTTTTCATCTGAAAGATTACATTGTGTATCTTCCAAGTTATTGTATGAATAGCGTTCTTGGTCATCCAACCAAAACAATGGTGGCACGGACACTAAAACGCTTACAATCCAAACCAATGCAATAGCAGTCAGTACTCGGCTTCGCGTGCGTTTTCCGGCGTAATTTATCGAATCGGTAATTGCCCAATATCGATCCAGGGCTATCGCACAGAGATTTAAGATGGACGCTGTACATAAACAGACGTCTAACGTGCGCCATAAGTCACAAATTATAAAGCTCATAGACCAGTAACCGATCAGGTAATAATAAACACTTATCGGCAAAACGAAGACGGCAACCGTCAAGTCGGCTGCGGCAAGTGAAACTATAAAATAGTTTTGAACTGTCTGTAACGTTCGCTGCGTAAGAATCGATACAATAACAAGAATATTGCCGACAATTGTTGTAATGATGATTATGGATAATGTGAGGGAAATAAGTCCCACTGTGTAATCCTCAAACGTCAATCTATCGGACTCTGTAGTAGCCGTTGCATTTAGCTCTACTGACATCGTGCGCTATTGTTGAATTATTTACTACAACATGCTATGTACCGTAATTGAAAAATGCTACAAGTGTTCATTTTATTTAATCATGATGGTCCTATAAACACCGTCACATTACAGATAACTTCACGTTACGTTACGCACTATTCAGACGTCATGTTACATACAGTTCAGGCGTCATGTTGCGCACAGTTCTGTCGTTACGTACATACGTCACGTTCACCCGTGAATAGATTCACGAGTACCGTGCGTTTCCGCTCAATCAAACTAGTTTGTCTTGATCGTTTCCAGCGTTTAGTACCAATGTTTGCCAGAGGAAGTATGCTGAGTTTTTATTGTGAACGTCAGATTTAAATAGCATGAAATCGTTTAATACAGTAATTAGTAGTGTGACCTCTGACGGTCCTTTATTTCAAAGCAGATAATATCTACTGATGATGAACTTCTGTTAGCAGCTGAGATTTCATACTGAAGATGACCTCGCTCAAACCTGTTCAAAGAATACATAAAAAGTACATAATTAATCAACATGCCCAATTAGTTACAGTGTAGGGATTTATTAGTAACATTTTTAATTATTTATATCGTAATTAATAGTGTAGGATATAGGTAAATATCCCCTCAGGCGGATGTAATCGTCACGTTTTACAGACACAAATCACAGTTGACATGAATTGTCTAATTAAAGCTTATTGTGTCATATGTAATTAGTGTCACTTGTGGTGATTTTAATGAGGTACCAACGGATACTGCCTGGTTCTTGTCTAATATCTAGAAGCTAAAAATCACAGTTTATGATTAACTTTTTATCAAGTAATCGGAGATAACTTCATAATAGTAATTAAATAACAGTCTGTCGCATTAAAAAACATTACATGTAATTAGAAAAATGCCGAAAATTAAATCATAGATATAGAAATAATTGATTTTCAAAAGCGTCTACGTACATCTGCATGTAAATTAACTTATGGTAATTAACAAGCTAACGCGATGCCACAGATCGATCAGATCGTTTGCCGTGACAAATTATTTGGTGTTGGGAGCAAGGCCGCCGTTTCTACAACAAATCCACCCCTGAATAACAGCTTCTGTATCTTTCTATCTTCAATTATTGAAAAAAGTTCAACCTTTAATAAAATGGTTTAAGCCTACTATAATGTGTCAATCAAATAAAATATTTGACCAATCAATGTGCAGTTTGAATTCAGGACGAAATGATCACAATACAATCTAATTAAGGTTGAGGGTCCTTATTTGTATAAAGCCAGCAAAATCATCTGGAACATATCGTAACGTTTCTCTAGAATCTAATACTATTTGGTTTTGATGTGTTTTTTTTGGGGGGGGGGGGGTTGCATATTTTAACTAATTTTGTAATATACAATATCACGTTTATACAGAATAACTTCCACGAAGATCAATGCATATCACTATTGGCCTAACCTTTAAAACTATCACTTTTCAATCTAAATGTTCTAAATACAAGCCAAATAATTATTTATTTTGATACCGTACTAAAATAAGCTGACACCTCCCATAACATACACTCATTCAAAGGCCCTTTTTCTTCCTCCTATCTAATCAGTGCATTTGGTACCTCTCGTAAGCGGATTTTTTGTTTTAAAATCTAGATTTTGTGTTTGTTAATTTAACGCCCATAAGCGGACATCCCGAAAAATTGAGTAATTTTTCTGTACAACGAATACAAATTTCTGTACAAAAACGGTCCATATACTTTATGGCACATACTTAAGTGCACATTTTGGTAATTTACCAAAATGTGCAATTTACGGAACATGTTGGTAACTGCACATTTTGGTAATTTACCAAAATGTGCAATTTACCAAAATGTGCCATTACAGAGGTTCAACTGTAATGTTAATAATATGCAAAATATAATTCTACTGTACACCTTATCGTTATAATAACATGTTAGTTAGTTTTCTTAGAAACCAACTGATCGTGCATGTCACTACCGGTACAAGGCTGCATAGGCCCAGACTTACATGATAATTCCGTTTCCCTCAGGACCGTTCACTTTACGAGCGATGCGCAAAGGCACGGTGGTGCTCCTTTTCAATTGTTGCATAATGCCTTATCAGCGCCGAGATAATACCGCCCTCTATATTTTCTGTCTTAACTATTGGGAAAATAATGCTACGAAGTACCTAGCCTGTTTCACAGGGATTTTGGTCGGATGTACTTATTTTTATTGCTTGATTCCTTTTAATTCGCTATTGACTTCTAATACTCACTTATTTACGTTTAGCCATAAGGCCTGTTAAAACAATTCATGCGTGACCATTCACACCCAAAATACGGGTGTGAATGGTCACGCTTGAATGAATTCTAAAATCACCTGATACCATTGCATCGCTCATGCTAATGAAAGTTTGGCGTTGCAAATGCATTCAGTAGGTTTGGACCAATTTTCGACATGTGTTTTTAAAGTTTTACTGTGACGAGCCGGTTTAAACAAAGATCTTTGAACTTTGCCAATTTATAGGCAATACCCAACTGTGTATGTGTGTAGATTTTTAAGAAGTTAGTTTATTGTATATGGGAGTAAGAGAGGTTTGAATTTAGTGACTTTTTTTTGGGCCACCCGATATATTACGAAAAACTACCGTACGGAAGCGACTTGGGGCAAGTCTATGAAGTACCAAGTCCAGGATAAAAAAAATAGTTGTTGACTGTAGGTACCCGGGCTTATGAAAATAAACCCCACAATTTTTTGACTACAATAAATACACTACAATAACATATTTAACTACACTACACTCGTCAACTAGGTCTATATGTAATTTTGATGATATTTGGCATTTCTCAAAAATATTTTGGTACATTGGTGACGCTTTCCAACCAGTATCGTACCTAAGCCTATTATTCTCTGGGCTTATAGTGATGATGTTCTTCCTTGACAAAAAACACAAAATTAATTTTAAAATTAACTTTTTCATATTAAAATAACATCAAATTCTATAACTTGAGCAGGGGCGGATTTAGTTGGGGGCGCAACCGGCGCTCCCCCTATTATCGTCAAAACGTAGTTGCGCCTCCCCTTATATTAGGTGCGCCGGGTCAAAAATCGTCCAGAAAACTCTAAAATACGGTTAAAATAGGCAACTAGGGTACCAAAATGGGGATGTGACCTTTTTTTTTTGCTCGTAAGAAATGAACTTGCAACCACGCCCACCCGTACTTGAAAAGTACGCCCCAACCCCCTTTCGGCGGATCCTGGATCCGCCCCTTGTTGAGAATAGAATTCAGTTTAGTTTAGTTAGTTTTAGACCTAAAAATGATCAAGAGCCTGGAATCCTTTGGTGTTTGTTGCAAAATTAAGGATGAATTTAAATACCCCAATTTCTGGTGACATGGTCGTAACAAGTTATTTTCAAGATCAATTTTTTCGTCATTTTTTTAAGTGTTGGTAGGTCCGTGTTTTAATCTTGTACGGTAGTTTTGCTTATTCATCTAATTTGGTTTATGATTTATTCATATCAAAAATGTGTACAATAACCCGGCACTAATTATTCACGATCCATAAAAGATAATTCTATCTGGCCTTGTTTATTTCATAGCTTTATTTATACCCACGATACAATGATTACGTTATGATTGTTATGGGTACTCAATCAGTTAAGTGTCACTTAACTAAGGCCTATCATGACCATATCACAAAGTTATTACGGGCTCTATTTATTCATTAAGAGTTGCATGCAGTTAAAGTGGATGCTGTAGAACGTGTTATTTGGCTCTGTTTGCAAACCTTTATTGCGGCCGAAAAAGTATAACACAGGCCCGTACCCAGGTATGGGGAGGTGCGTTTGGCGGAAATCCGGACCTCATTTACCATTTTCAAGTTGACAAGCAAAAAAATATATAAAAAAAAACGTCATCACGCCCCAAATTGTCGCGATGTCATGAGCCTTCGACACGCTGCGCGTCCATTTCTGCCTTTTGTGTGTTGGGGTTTCATCTTTTGTCACCGGAGAAGTGGAACTTTTTCATTTGGAGGGGGTGGGGGTGCGTACGCACTTATCGAACATCACCTCCCCCTCCCCAGTACGGGCCTGTAATATTTTGTGATGAAATAAAGTATCCTTATGGAAAATAAAAGTGAAAACAATGTAAATATTTATCTCTTACAATAAACTAAAAATCTTGGTGTGAGGATATTTGTGACTCGGCGTATAAGAGACCTATTGGGGTTCGCCAGAAGAAAAACGATTTTGTCCTAAACGTAATTATTGCTAATGTCTCCAATACACTCGTGAAAAATGCCTGCATAATATTGCCAAATCTTTTTTTATATAGTATATGTATCTTTGTGTATATAATGTATATTTTACATATTTTGTATCTGAAATATCTTGCGTGTAAATAACTATTTTATAGACCTGTTCATATAATTTTATTCAATGTCTATAATGTGTAGTTGTGTTAAGGTACGGTAATGTTTGTAATTTACTGTTTGTTTTGGTTTTTTTTATATTATTGTAAATTGTATTTGTTGTAATCAACACCATGTATCTCAGCTTTAGATGGTTATTTTTGTATTCTTAATTCAATTAATTCTTAAATATTTCAGCCTTACGTTTGTCCTTCTTTACGGTGTATTCGACATTGAGAGCTGTGCGTCGCCGATCACAGTTGCATGCTCAAAATATTTATGAGAATGATCTTCTTTTCTCTAATTGTGAATCTAGATTATGCATTATGACAATGTTATTTTTTTTCTCTAACTGAGGATCACCAGAATACCGGTACACTGTAGGCATAGGCCTTCAGATCACCCACAAGGGACACACTGCAAACAAAAAAATGCTTCAAAATGTGTGTTAGTAGAATTTCTATTTTGTTTGCAGAATTTATGTCTTGTTTGCAGCGTTGACAGATCTGTTTGCGGCGTTTTTTGTTTCTTTGCGGCGTTTCTTTTTGAATCCGTGTCTTTTAAAACGTGTCTCTTGTGGGCCATCGTATATAGGCCTACATGAAAATTCATAAAAACGTAGGCCTATGTTGTGTAATATCCAGATGTTTAAGTCAATGATAATGTTCAGAATATTTTTATATTTTTATTGTTTACTCTCGATTAATAAATATTTTGTATTACATTGACTTGTAACCAGCCTTATAATAATAATAATAATAATAATTATTATTATTATTATTAATATA
>JAOTQE010142457.1:0-11608 GCA_025631205.1 Nesometra sesokonis | reverse complement strand
AATAGCGCCTTAAACGGAATCAAACAAATAAAAGTGAATAAAACCCGACCGTAAGGCCTGTGAGACAGGCTAAGTTTGTACATGAAACTTTCATACTACTATAAAAATTTTCAGATATATGATCAAAAAATATTTGAAAAATGCAATGTAAAATGACCTTGCTTAGTCAATGTATACGGATAAACAATTTTCAAATGCAGTTTTCTCAAAACTTAGATTTTTCATAACTTTTCCAGGAAACATTTTTTTTGCATGTTAAAGATAATAATGTGTACTTTTATAATCCATAAAAACCTAAATTTTCGATTTTCCTACTTATGTCTCATTTGGCTTGGCTCTGCCACATATAAGAAGCATCTTTTAATTATATTTTGTAAATTTGATTTATATATTCGTCAGATATCAATTATGGTGAGATTATTAAGTTTAATAAATGTAAATTGTTTATTTTAAAGATGAAGGGTGTTGCTACTGCCTCATTACTCCACTATGCAGAGGAACAGTCAAGAAAAGAGGTTGAACTGACCATGATTAAAAGGAAGAAATTAGAATTAGAAACAGCATTAAGACAGTTACAAGAAAAGCATGCAGCGAGCCAGCAAAACCACCAAGATGATGTGGAAAAACTGAAGGAAGAAGTCGAGAAGTGGAAAAGAAACCGGTATGTAAGACAAAACTTTTTTCTTTTAGCTTGTTTCGCGAACTTATTTTGGACAATCAGCTAAAAAGATGGCAGAATAAAATAAGAATTTTATATTTTACTTGGCAAGTAAAAAAAAGCGGATAATTAAATAAAACCATTTTCTGGAAAAAATATAAATAATGATTATTAAAACAATACTTATTTAGACTTGTTCATCTTGTGTGGACATTCTTACTAATAAACGCCCGACTTTCTTAATAGGAATCGTATGAACATGAAATGTTGCATATGCATTCTTCAAAAATTTCCTTGGCAGGTTTGAAAAATCCATTCCTATTCATTAATAATTAGCAAATTATGATGTATTTTTAAGCAAGTGACCAAACAAAAGATGGGCTGCTTAATAACAAGTACAAGCTACAGTGTAATTCTTACTAGTGAATAAACAGTACTGTTAATTATTATCTCTTGGGCTAGTACAAATGTCGACACTTTACAGTGGCATACTCAACTGAATTTTACATTGATGGCAACAAGGGTTTTCATGTCTTGATAGGCACCATGCAAGTTTTTCTCTCAGGCTCTGATCTGCAACAAGTCTGGGTCCATATAAACTTGCAACCCTTTTTCAGTAGTCGAAAGGTCCAATAATCCACTTCATCATTCCTGATGATGACATAATTTATGTCGGAATATTGAATCCTGTCACGATGGCGTGTGTCTCATTGTACTTTCTTTTTTTTCAGTAGTGTATTATTTTGTTTATAATCTGTTTTGATATTTTACTTCACATAGGTCACGGGAAGGCACAAATCTTGAGTACTTGAAGAACGTAGTGTTGGGATATATACAAACTGATGATATATCAAGTAAACAGAGTCTACTTCATGTTATTGCTACCATTCTACATTTTAGTCCAAAAGAGGTAAATTATTTTGCAAAGAAGTTATTGACAGCTGTGTAGAATACATTTATTCTACATTTCAGTCCAAATGAAGCAAAGTATTGTTTTCATTTTTGCATATTCTTTTTCTGCAATTAAAACATACTTCCAACTGTAATAGGTTATATAAGCCTACAGAATTATGTATAGCAGATACAAAAAATTGATTGTTGATCATTTGTAAGATGCCACACTCAATGATAATCTCTTTGCTCATGCTAGTCAATTTTTTTCTTTGCACTGGCTAAAAGTTACTGATATTTCTGGCCATATTTTTAAGAAAAAAAAAACTGATAAAAATTGCCAGTTTTGTAACTTTTCCATATAACCAATTGGTCGAAAGAGGTCAATTTTATGTATTTCAACCAAATGAGAATTCCAGTAGCTATCGGTGACTTCGTGAATGGTTAGAGTGAGCATAGAATCTTTTGTGCAATTACTACTGTCACCAATTACTGTATGTAGTAGTATACTCTTGCTGTTAAGCTGTTCTAGAATTATACAGTAGTTGTTAATTATCAACATTACAAATTAACATTAAGAAATTTATTACATAGTAACAAAAAACATGCATTTGACTTCCAGAAATGTAGCAATAAAAATATGAGGGTGTGGGGTAAACAAGGGTTTGGTAAAAGTGATTAAAGTGCATTTTTCAAAGGCTAAGGGTAGGTAACATGTTGAAGTTTAGCTGGGTAGAAGGCTGTGCAATAAGTTTTAGCGTGGATGGAACACTGTTAGAGCGTGCAGTCCTGCCTACCTCCTTGCACTTCACTGATCGTCAAACGCTTTTAATTCATGTTATTCATGTTTCATTACTTTTTAGGTTGATAATGCAACAAAGAAGCTAGCAACAGGCTGGTGGGGCTAAGTTCAACAAAGAGTGTAGAAGCATTAATTGTCAGTGACAAGCATACACATCCAGTATGGTGTTGCAGAGGAGTAAAGAACGACTGTACGATATTCTTCCCACTGAAACAATTGTTGCACTGCAGATGGTGCCAATTTATTTATTTATGTGTGGTACTCTAAAAGGTTATTAAAAACAATATTTTATTTCACTACTTTATACAGTAATTCATTTAATTTTATGTCAGCATTATTTTATCAAAGTATATAATTATTATAGATTTAAAGATATATTTTCCTTGGAATCAATTTAAATTTGTTGCAGTAATTGTTTTAAATTATATGATGTAAACTTAGATTTTAATTTCAAAATTGTATCAATTTTGGTATTTGGTTTTCATTACTTTAAAAAAATTATGCTAAGTTACGAGGACCATTAAGGCAATTTAAAATTATTTAAAATATAATAATACTTAACATAGCAGATGTTATGCACGTCATGTGACTCCAAGCCTGGTAATCTTAAAAGCGAAGTTCAGGACTAAACTTTTGAGAATAAAGTACCAGCCCAAGTGTTCATTTGATTGTAAACTGTACAATACCAGGTTACAATGAAATCCATTACAATTGAACTCAAGGCGATTGTGGACTTGGGGAGTGGCGTATCCAGTTGGGGTGGTTAGGGTGCTCGAGCAACTCCCTTGGGAGGGAAAAAATAGCATATAAATAAGAGAATTAAGCCCTTGAGCCCACTTCAGAGGAAGTGAGCACCCCTTCAGGAAAGGAAGTATAAATAGCAGGAGGTGTGAAACAATGTGCATACCTCTACAAAAAGCCCCAAAAAATGGGAGAAAGGAAAATTTTTTTTTATTTTTAAAATCCCATCCAGTTTGAGCACCCCCATCCCAGAATCCTGGATGCGCCCCTGTTGTGGTTTGCATGCTTAAGACATTCCATATGGGTCACGCCATGTCCTCTCCAGACAAACGGCATTATCAACTGTCCAGAATGGTGATATATGGACCAATACACCAAGGTAACTATTTGTTACAAAACATGTACTATTGGGTTCTTATAGTTCACACAAACCATTTGTATATATTGGGCCTAAAGTATATAGGCCTTAAACCAAATATTGTAAAATATACAAAACAATGTTACAATGAAACACTTTATTCCCCAGAATTTAAAAATATATTACATACATTTCCTAAAAAAAAACATTAATACTGAAATATATACTTTATATATAATGTAACCATTTTGTGTATTACTTAAATTAGCCAAGGGTTGCAGGGTGCATATTTATTTTTAATTAATTACTTATATTGCAAAGGAATATTTGAGTGACAGGAACGGGTCCAGGATTGTGACTTGGGGGGGCTTTGTCATTGAACCATGTGTATCATGCACCTGGATTTTACTCGGCAAGTAAGAAAAAACCTCTTATTTGTAATATTTTAATCTACTATACATGTTTGTCCTTATTTAAGTATTTTAGGGGGTTTAAGCCTGGCACCTCGCTCTCCCCCAAACTATCCCTGATAGAATTTGATTCACCATCAGTGAAGCTGTTTACTCAAGCTAAGGAATTCTTACATATACAGAATTTAAGTATTGTTATTGTAAAATCTCTTCTAATGGTAAATTAATTAAATCATGTACTGCCATAATGAATCACAAGTTATAAAAGTAAATGTAACACATGCTATACATGTAAACATAAAGAACCATACTAGAATCAAGTCTAAAATCCAATTATTTAAATGGTATTTAATTTACATTTATTTCATTTGTAGGTGTTGACTTTGGTAAAAATAATTTGGTGCATTCGTGCACAAGGTTTGGAATACTGTAGTATTCAACTTGCGTTTTCCTATATTGATTTATTATATAAAACATATTATATATCTGAATAATGTACCTCTTTACCTCTGTTAATTAAATGCTTGTTTTATGCTTCCATTTATTTTTTTAAATAAACACATTTTAATCCAATTCAGGTGTTCTGTTTATCACTGTAATAATTGTGTACACTAAACTATTTATTTATTTGCAAATATTAAATAAATCATTCCAGAGCTCCCAAGTCTCCAGGGTTTGTAAAAATTGCACAATCAGAACATAAAATTGGGCTATTTCAAAATATTGGTTGGAAGTAGACAACTATGAAGTTCAGCAATGTTTTGGAAAACAGTAATGACACATTTTAACTGTGACAATACATGTCAAAAACTATTATTCCATAACAGGCAAGGTGTTGAGCTTACAAATAAGGGTATTTGTACACACATTTTAGGAATGATTACATTACAAACAGTGGTAGGACAACCACCAGAAAATCTCCAGGAATTCTGTTTTTATAACAAGTTGTTAATTTACCAATGTCCCCAAATTTATACAGTAATGCCAACTTGTTCAATTCCATGTGATCGCATTACTCTACATTTATATGTACGCCTTCCTGTTTTATTAAACGATATCTTTATTATATATATATATATATATTTACATATTATAAAATGTACCTTACATTTTTAAAATACAATTCTATACAGGTTAAGATGACTGCCATACATTAACCCTTTCCATGTCAGATATTGTTACTGTATATACAAATTTACATATCTACAGCAGTAAAAACCACTTCGTGGCCACATTTTTACCACTTTCACACAGGAGCATTAACTCAGTGTGAATTATAAAAGCAAACATGAATGGGCTGAACATCTGAAGGTTCTGCAATCTTCAACCTCTGGTTTTTCAGTGTAAAATTAGGTAAAAGCTGCTGTGCATGAGCAACGAACACTTAATGCTTGCATTTTATAAACCTGTGATGTGAATTAGGTGTTCTTCCCTTTGCATCTGGTGTGAAAGGGGTACTGTATATAGACAAATTGTAGGTTTTTAGCTTTGATATTCTTGTTCAAACTTGGCTGCTGCATGTTCTTTAATCTTCTCTCAGAGCCTCAACAGCAGACTTAGTTTCTAATATTCAAAAACTTCAAGTGTATACCTCTGCAATTTGTTTATCATGCACCCTTGATCTTCCAGAGATTTTACACATGATGGCTGCTTCAAATTAATATTTTAAACCTTTAAGCGACTAATTGTTCTTCAGATCATGTTGAATGTAGTGATTTTACTCTTGCAAAACGAGATAATCCTAGTCGGCGAGGTTGACTTGGAGAAATCAGCTTTACACCACCTAATGGGTTTGCTCCGCCTGAAAATAATTAAACATATTATAAAGCAAATTGATTATGCATCATATTCAAACTTTTCTAAATTGAATCTACAGTAGACTTGGAAACAAAATTGAGTTGGATAAATCTGGCATGACAATTTAATTCAACTTGGACACAATTAAGGTTAACTCTATTTGATACACCAGAAATACCCAATGGAGGGGACTCTGATGGAGTTTTTCAGATGAATAATTCTTCAGTCATTCGAGCGAGTCAAGTTGCCAAACGGTGGATAATCAAAATGTCAGTTCAAAACTGGCTTGTTTGGTGTACAGATGTTGGAGTTGGGTATGTAGTGGATTGTCCTTGTGTGCAGTACTGACCCCAAGAGATAGTGTTAATGCATCAATGATAGAATCAATGCATTCCATTATTAAAATTTAAGTCCTGGGTTTGAACCTGGCTGCACACTACGTTCTTTTCCACAACTTAACAATGCCACACCCCAAGCCTCATAATGGGACTTAGTTTACAAAGCATGACGATGATCTCATCCTGTAAGTGGTGAGTAAAACTTGCTGTTGGATAAGACACAAAATATATATAAAAAAAACAGCACTCCTACCAGATGGTGACAGGATCGGCTTCCTAATAATCTCTTTAGGTGTGTTAATGGAACATTTTGTAGTCCTACTGGCCGATGGTGGTTTGAACCCTCGACCTATTGTCTTTGTTATAGCTGGAGTGACAGTTCTTGGTACAGGTGTTGGAACTGTACTACTTGATGTCTTGTTCTTGGATTGTTGCAATTTATTTGTAGATGTTTTATCTGCAAAAATAGTATCAAGTACAAAAATAATTTGAAGAAATGTTTTCAATAAATCTACTGTAGCAGTTTTTAGCATGTGAAAACACTACCAAGGTTCTTATGAAGCGAACTGTAGAGCGGTCCTTTCATTATTATTGCAACAAGAACTTAAAAAAAAACATCTAGCATCATCCATTTTGAACTGATGTGTATGGAATTTTGTTACACAAAAACTATGTGATAATTAGAGGTAACCTCAGTTCAAAGCAAAGAACAGTGAGCAGCTGCTGTTGTTCGTTAATGGCCAATTCTGGGATTGAAATTTCTATGGATAAATCTATGGAGCAATTAGTTGTGACCTAAAAGATAACATTTCACAACATTTTTACAATGAAAAAAAAAATGGAAAAACATGTTGCAAAGCGAGTCCCAAATCAAAAGTGGGTCTACTATTGCAGCTACAGAATAAGAAAATTAGAGATTTTGAAAGGGTTGTAAAACCAAAATCACATTAAAAATAACTTACATGAATCTGTCAAATTCCCATTACAACAGGTAATTTTTAATGCAACTTTTGATAAGGCTTTGAAACGTAACCCTTTCAAAATCCATAATATCCTATTTGCATTGTGTAATATGAGTAGTAGACCCACTTTTTTTGATTTAATGTCTACTTTGGGAAGTGTTTTCTTTCATTATGTCATTGTCCAAATGTTGTGAAATTTTATCAGTTAGGTCAAAACTAATTGTTCTATAGGTGTATTCATAGAAATTTTCATCCCGGAGGTCCACTTTAAATATTTTGTTCCAAGTAAAGAAATTAGTTTCTACCAGTAAAAAAAGTTAAAAACATATTTTCTATAATCAAAATTGTCTGCAGTAGCTTTAAACCATGTTATTCCAATTTGCATTATAGATTATATAAATCATGCACACATGCTCTTCGTCTGGTCCAGACATATTCACACAAATACACGAATAAAGCACAAAGTTTAAATGTTTCTATTATACCTGCGGCTGCCTTCACCTTCTTTGTAATGCTGTTTTCTTTTGTCCTATTTGCCACTGCTTTCTTTTTAGGTTCTTTCACTGTCTTCTTTTTTGGTTTTGGTACTTCATAATCACTTTCATCCCCACCGTCAGAAAAATCGCCATCACTATCATTGTCTACATCATCTAGTATAAAGGTTGAGAATTAGTATTTTAACCATTAATTTGACACAATTTAACAATTCCTGTGGCAGTTCCATGGGTTGCTGTGGAAGCCCTAAAGATGTTTAAGAGCAGTCCTTGACAGGGTCATGGTCTCTAATAGGACTGCCACCAGTAAATGTAAACAAGATCCAATGCCTGAAAACACAAACTGTGTCTCAAAAGAAGTGAAAAAAGCCTTCTTTTGTATTTGCTTGTCAAAGCAGTTGGCGCAGCCATGGCGTTTTCGGACTTCCAATCAGTGGTCGGTGGTTGGTTAGTCACTTTATACGTTTAAACAATTTCCAAAAACAAAATTTGACTGCTCATAACTTTGCAAGAAAACATCATATGAAACTGATTGTTGTTTGCATGTAAATATAAAAATTTGTAGTTTCATTAGTTAAAAGGTAACACAACTTTCAAATTTTTCATATTAAGTTTCCTTTGGCTTGGCTCTGCCACCTATTTGTTTATTTTCAGTAAAATAAAAGAGCAATAAATGTCTAATAGCATAAAGTGTCATTATTACTAACCAACATTAAAATCATCATCACCATCATTGTGTACATCTTGATCTTCTGCAAAAGATTTTTTAGGAGCTGATGCCCTTCTTGACCTGGATGGTCTCATGCCTTCTCTGACATTTTCTTCCAATACTTCAATGTCAGGTTCTTGCGTTGTGACACAGTTTTGATTCAGTTGTGGATGATGAACTGATGCTGGTAACGATTTTGGTGATTCAACTGGCGGCTGATTTTCTACTTCTAACTGATTTTCATCTAAAAAATAAAATTGTACAGTTATGCAACAATGCTGTTGGTAGTGTCATTCAATCATGAAAAAATCACCTTAAATTGTTTAAAACTACTAGCATTTTTTTTTTTCAAAATTAGTTAACAAAGGCAAGGTTTGAATAAAATTGTGACCAGTCAGGGATGCAGTATGTGAAAATGCTCACTGTGGTTATGCCAAATGTTTGTAAACATGAGGTCAGCAGTCCTGCTGGTTGGTCAATCGTAAATGTATCAGAAGAGTTGAAAGCGGATCATCTTAAACTGTTTAGAACAACTACTTTTTGTTTACAAAATTAGTTATCTTAGGCCTGATTTTGATAAAATTGCTATACCCTTCCTGCACTGTGTGGAACCCGACAAGGTTTTAGTACATGAAAACGCTCAATGTGATTATGCAAAGAACTGCATAATATACACTCACTGGAAATATATGCAAGCTTAGCGGTCCAATTTATTGATAAATTCTCCCTATTCATTGGAAAAAACTCAGGAATTTTGAAACTGATTCAAAACTCTCTCAATTTCCTGAGACAAATCAGGACATCTCTGAGTTGATGAATGCTGTTGAATGGAGATATCCCAGTGGGAACAGTGTAGTAATTATATGGAAGCCAGGCTTAATTTATTAATAAATAAAATACATAAATAAATAAAATTTCAATTAGAAATGTAGACCATATTTTCTGGGGCAAGCCATGCAGCTACAATGGCAAAATGCATTTCAAGCTGCAAAAATGAATTGTCACACCATTAACAAGTTATCATTATTATTATTATTAAGCCGGGCACTAACTGTGTCCTGCGACGGTTGTACGACAGTCGCATGACTAAACCATCGCTCCTTGTGAGTGTGGTTGACAGACGCGACAACGTATTTTTTTAGTGATTCAACAAGGAAATCACTAAAAAACCATCAGCCGAAGACTGTCAACACGTCTGGCAACCACACTCACAGGGAGCGACGGTTTAGTCGTGCGACCGTCATACGAAGCAGTGAATGCCCGGCTTTATTTTTATGTAACCTCCACATTATTTTTACCTTCAACATGAACAACAGCTGTTGTTCCTTTGTCAGTCTCATTGGATTCTTGTTTTGATAATTCCAACACCTTTTGCAATTCCCTTTCAAATGTTTGCTCTTCTAATTTTTCTAAAGATATCCTAAAAACAGTTAAAAAGAAACAAAACATATTAAATCTATGTTCTATACTAATCACAACCATATACAATTTTGAAAGTGTAAGTCAAAACAATGAATAGTGAAAACAATTATCCAAGGACAGCTTTACAAGTGGGCCAAACAGGCTTAAGCCCCCTTTTAAAAGTTAAATCTATCAATGAATGAAAAACATCTTTTGGATAAGGCTATTATAAATACCAACACCAAATTGCAAATCAAGGCATTCTAGTGAAAATAATCTTTTTGTTGCTTGTTAAAATCGTATTTGCCACAAGCAATGTTATCTCAGAATTCTTGATGCATTTAGATATTTTTTTTTTATTATATGGGCCTAGCCAAAACTTACTGTTAGCAAAGTACATAATTCTCATTTTTGGGTTATTTTCCTTTTATTTCCTGTACAGTCTGCTATCATCATCACCATATCATCTTTACCCTTCATTGTTGTTAAAAATAGTGCATTCAATTATTTCATGCCATTTATTTCTATTGTGCGCCAGATGTGCCTCAGTTGAGCTGTAGAGTACTTTTATTTTTCTTGTTTTACCCAATATGAAACCATTGATACTTTAAGCCTATTTTCCTTTCAATCATTGAGTTGCGACAAGTCATGATGAGTTGAGAAATCTTTGAAGTTGGGATATCTCAACTTCAACTAACCGTAACTCAATGATCGACAGAAAAGCAGGCTTAAATAATGTACAGTATTGTGTATAGTTTCTGTTTGCATTTTAGCAGCATTACTTTTAGCCTTATGTTAAAAACACAGTACCATACCTTTCTCTTTTCGGTGGTTCTTCCTTTTGTTTATTTGGTTTCCTTTCCTTTTTTGGCCTGTTGTTGTTTTGTTGTGTAGAATTAGCTTTGGCCTTTTTCTCTACTTTTGGTTTTTTAAGTGGTGGAGTGGGAACATCAAAATCATCTGCAGAAATTTAAAATATATACACTGTATTTTTGTTTTTCATCTGAAAAAGATTAAATAGAGGCACCAGACATGTAAAATAAAACAAAAACAGCAATAATTACAACACAAATCTTTATAATTAATAGTTAGATTTAAAAATTGTACATAATAACTAACCATCACTACCATCACCACCACCAAATGATGAATAATCCACAATTTTCCGTGATCTGAAAAAATAAAGATATATTCCCAGATAAAAACACTAAATTTGACCTGATGTACATTTTCAATATTTGAAATTGTATTACAGTAAACACCGAAAAAATACTAAACTCAATACTGAACATTCATCCATTTTATTCACCCGCCACTGCATCAGAGAGGCCTGCTGAGTGTCAGGACGTGGTAATTGTGGGATCCGAACCTGCGCCACCGCCACCAAAACTCACACACAAGGATCCAGTAGCTGATGATGGGGTCATAATGCCCCTTATTACCCTTTCCACTCACCTAGAGTGCAGTGCTTGGCCATACACTCTAGGCCTTATGAGAGCTAGGCCTAGCTTGATTGGAAGAAGACAGAAGGTATCAGTAGGAGGAGCAGAATCAAGCTGGTGCGAAGTTATAAGTGGAGTTCCTCAAGGCTCTGTTTTAGGACCACTGCTCTTTTTAATATACATCAATGACCTACCCGAAGAAGTCAGTTCTGATGTCACTATGTTTGCCGATGACTCCAAAATATTCAGAAACATCAAAATAGATTCTTGCTGTCAAGACCAAGTGGCTTTTCAGAATGACTTGAAGACCCTTGAAAAATGGGCAGAGAAATGGCTACTCAAATTCAATGCCACCAAATGCAACACCCTACACTTTGGCTCCAAAAATGAAGGCTACAGCTATAACCTATGTGGGACTACGCTACCTACCTCTAAACAGGAAAAAGATCTAGGAGTCATTGTCACCAATGATGCAAAGTGTACCCAGCAGTGTGTGTCTGCTGCTAATAAAGCCAAGTCTAAGCTGGGAATTTTAAGAAGAACTTTTAGTTACTTTGATAAACAATGCTTTACTAATGTCTATAAAGCATATGTTCGACCACACT
>JAOTQE010142446.1:0-11610 GCA_025631205.1 Nesometra sesokonis | reverse complement strand
ACTATGAGAAATGCATTATGCTCCTAGTTCCAAGTGTGAATGAGGCTTACTGACTGGTATGCTATGTTTTTACTATATAAAAAGTTTAATAGAATTAAACAAATTTAGAATTATAAAAAATTAACCAAAATGGAAAGTTGTCATTATACTTCAAGTTTTAAATTTTAGTAAGTTAAGTGGTAGGCGGTAAATCTTTAAGTGTGGTCTTCCTATACGTCCATATAGCAGCTCACTATTGTTTACAATGGTAATAAACAATTTCACCTATCTTCTCAACTGGAAATGAAAGTTTCACCAAAATACATCATACCCGCTTTTTGTGTAAAGACTTTCAATGGATTAATTTGATTTGTTGTTTGGCGCCCTCTACAGAATAGCGTCGTATTAATTTTTCGGAGTGTAAATTATTATTTCCTTGCATTGTACTCAAAATCTACATTGAAATGTGAGTTATTTTTGTACTTAATGCATAAAATATATTTTAATTTATTAATAATCGTAAAATATAATATACACTAGATGTTTAGGCTGTATGTTTCGTATCCAAGTCGTTCGCCAACTAACATCCTGGTACTTTTATCCAGGGACTCTCCCTCTGTTTCTGAGCTAAAAAGAACCCGTACGGTAAACAAATAACCATGTGAGTCCTGCGATCGAAAAGGTTTGTAAGGCGCTCTTGCCATCGGAGAGGACTCGTCTAGCCTAGCTTCTAACTATGATAGCAAGGCAGTCATTCAATGGTTATGCAAAATGTATACACACTTTAGAATGTTATTATTGTCTCTGAATAGGCCTAGTAATCTATCTGTAATGTACTAGGCCATTGGCTAGGCAACTCCTAGGCCTAGCCTTGAGAGTCTAGGCGTTGCTTAGATAGGCCTAGGCTAGGTCCCACAGATGATGGAGATCAAAAGATCGGGCCATATAGAGACGATCGGGCCCATGATCGTATGGACGATCGGGCCCAACTGGAAGATTATGAAAATCACATTGTAAATATATTTTTTAAATTACTAAAATCAAAAGTAATTTTATATAAGATATTATTTATTTGTTCATTTAATTACAAATAAAGTTAAAAAATGTTATTTCAGTCTCTGTCACATCATGGAGAAACGAAAATATTTTCTTTTCTCCATGGTCACAGTTTATATGTGTCTATTGGTCCCATAACAAAGATTATTTTTACATTTTTAAATAGAAATTCACTGTTTTCTTTCTAAATGATAATAAACATTTCTACTTTGTACAGTACCACAAAGTGCTTGGCTTGTCAGGGAAAATATGGTATTTAGTCACAATGCAATTTTTCTTTTAAAGTTTTTAATAAAATATTAAGAAATGAACCATTTTCTTTTTTTATTACCAAAATGTAGATAACTGCAAAAATGCTTGTTTTTTGTAAATTTGGAATAATGACCTGTCCGGGAAAAAACTGTCCCATCCGGGAACAGGACAAAATAATTATGAAAATAATATATATTTTAGCCAAAACAAAAAATTTGTAAAAAAAATTGTTCATAAACTTTTGAGATTATCTATAGAAGGAGAAAATTAAATACTAAGAAATTGGTGCCATTAGTTTTTAAATTAATGAAAATCCCACTAAAATGTCACAGACGGGACGTTTATGAAGTATTACAGTACATCAATTTATGAATTAATAAAAGAAACATACTCAATAAAACGCATGATTATGTATAACATGTGTACAAAGTAACTATATCTCAACAAAAATTTGTAAGTGGATGTATAATAAAAGAAATAGTTAGAATTTTGAAAAGTCCAATCCGCAACGTCAAATATTATTTTTTCATAATGAATATCAAGTATCTTAAAATGTAGCCGTCAAATATGAAAAACAAAATTAAACTTTGTAGTATCAGTTGCATTGAAAATCACTTGTAAACTTCACGGAACAAAATGCCTCAGCTATGTATTCTGTAGAAGTTCACCATCTAGCCGTAAATATTGAATCTATGATTAGGTGTAGGTACGGTAATTTGTTTAAATATTGGTTTAGTGAATTACACAATTATCTATGGGAGGCCGTTAGTGCCAGATTAGACAACATAAAAACGCAGAAGACTACAAACAAGCACAGTGTAACATTGGAAAGGACAAACACATCTCCCTCCAGAAAAGACAAACACAAACGTGTAAAGGACAAGCACAAACTCGGAAAGGATAAGCACAAATGCGGAAAAGACAAACACAAACATAAAAAGCCAGTGTTCGGAACAGACTAAATAAATTGAAACCTTGAGGGCAGCAATAACTACTCAAGGCCAGAGCTGTAAATAGAGAGAGTTGCGACAATGGAAATGTAGAACCCATCTATGTTTCCGGTTTTCAATTTGACAAGCCAAAAAAAAACCTTATTTACCGTATTTAGCATGCCCCTCAGGCCGTTTGGTGTATGGGGCTTGACTGGACCTTCCAGGCCCCCGACGAAATTTGAAATTTATTTCCCTGACACCGCGGGGAAAATGTCCGGGGTGATTGCTTGGAGTGTATTATACTTCCTTACATGAAGTTGGTTAGTGGACATTTTAGATTTTGGATTGCCACTACAGTACTTTGTCCTTACTCTGCCACAAATATATGCACCAAGGCAACCAGAATTGTTTTTAATTGTTTGTATAAATTGGATTATTTTCAACATTACAGATCATTGCAAGATGGAAATGGAAAAGCAATCATCGTCTTCAGCTATAGTTAGTCCATTGGATTTGACTTGTGAGGTGCCTGGAAGCCCCAAGTTAGACATAGATCCTAATTCTGTGCAGTATTTATTTGTACCCGTGCATAATACTGAAGGTAATACAACTTTATTGTTGTATCAATACCAAATAAGCAATGACCTGTGAAGTAATAATAATAATATGTGACATTTATATAGCGCTTATTGCCTCTAACACTTCACAATTATTATCCCCAGTCATTGGAACAAACCTATCCATTCCATAATGTTGCAGCTGTATCCAGTGCATATTGAATTTGTACCTCCCATGTACCCACTTATACTCCTGGGTGGAGAGATGCAAGATGGATAAAGTGTCTTGCCTAGGAACAGCAGACCAGAGTCCAATAGTCCAATCTTGATGTCACTAATAAAAGGTGTTAATTAATGTCATTAAAAAAATAACTAACTCGTTTTATGTTATGAAGTTTAAAAGAAACTAGCCGACAGATGTAAGCCGGAACCTGTCATGAGAGTATTTGTTTACTGAAAAAAAGCCACCATAACTTTCCTCACTCTATTTTTAAGTTTTCACTCAATTCTTGTTGTTGTGGTTGTTGCGACCACAACTTTAAAAGCGTCGAGCGTCGCCAGTTTTGAACGGACATGCATGAAATTCTGTACACATAAATTAAACCCCATTCCCAAAAAACGTTAATTGCCCTTTTTTAAGTTACACCCCAAGGTGTCCCCTACACCCACAAAACCAAAAACAAAGCATTTCGTCAAGTACTGTAGTGTAAAATACGGTTAATTTCAACAAGCGCATGAGTAGCTCGGTTGGTTAAGACATCGTTTAACATGACCGCTCTACAAAAGCGAAGGTCATGGGATCGATTTCCACCACGGTAGGCTCTGGCTATCATTTTTTTTTTTTTAATTTTTGTTCGGATGAACATTCAAATTAGTTAAAATTATTCAACTTAATTTGCTCTTTCAAACATTTTTCCTGCAAAATCTACTACCTTAAAACGTAAAATCATGCGACGTGGTCTAATAGTGCTATAGGAATTCATAATTGAAAAAGCATTTACATCCCAAAATCGCTTTGGAAGGGCGGACCTGGTGAGCGGTCGCTCTTGTTACTCTCATACACTGGTTGTGAGGTACACTCTCTTAAGTTGGTGTACAATATTGATTGTTGCAATGTCTATGTATTTACACACTCAATGTGACATAGAGATTTCCATGTTTATTACAGAACAGATGGGTGAGTGTAACAAACGAAAAGACACCACAATTATCAGTGATGTAGTTATGAAGAAGGCAAAAGTTATCCATGTGGACAATCAGAATATCACGGTAGAAGAGCTACCAGATACTCAAGGTTTGTTTTGAAACAAGTATCTTATTTCTTTTTTTTATTTTTAGTCACATCCAGCATCAAGTTTTCTCACCACTTACAGGATGTATGCTATGCTTACTAAATCAAGTCTCATTATGAGGCTTTAGTGAGTGGTTCGAACCCAGGACCTCGGGTCACATCTTACAGCAAGTAACAAATTATAGGATGGATATGTGAGGCCTCACCACAAAATGAGTGTCATGGTAGGAAAATCCAAAATTGAGTAATTGGTACCATCTAATAGAGGATAATATGAACTGTAATCTACACTTTAACTGATATTCATTGGATAAGTAGATCAATACGACGTGTCTCCATTGCGCATAACCCTCACAAGTTACTACAAGTGTGTTTTATATCGAGCGGTTAACAGGCATCAAATGCCTTCAGCCGTAATCTACTGTTACCTGTTAATAGATATGAGCATTTGAAGTTTTTATGTATGGAAACACAGTTTTGAGAAATTTTCCATAAAACAATCGAAAAATAAACTATTAAAAGACTATAAATCTCAGAAAATCTCGAAGAACATAAACCCTGTAGTGGGAGCAGTTGGCGCTTGCAGTTCAGAATCCCAATCGAGTGGTCGGTGGTTTGAGACTCACTCGCACCAGTTTTTTGTGCACCTGGGCTTTACTCACATTGCATCTGTCTACCCAGCTGTACGATGGGTACCAGCAGTTTTCTGGGAAGTAACCTGCGATAGACTAGCATCCCATCCAGGGGTAGTATCATACTCTCATTCGCTTCACGCTACTGAAACTGGAAATAAACTCCAGCCCTATGAGCCTTCAGGCTCAGACAAAGGATTTACTTTACTGTATTAGTATTCTTTAATAAATATGGTGACTGATTAATAATAAGTGATTTTAAAACTAATAAAAGAATCTTAAAAATAATTGGTTTTAATAAAATAATAATAATAATAACAATAATAACAACAGCAGCAGCAGAAGCAGCAATGCTGATGGAGAGCCAATGAAATCTTTAAGAATGGGCACAATATGGTTGTGAATATATCCGGCAGCAGAATTTTGAACTTTTTGTAAACCACCAAGCCGCAGTTCCACTACTATTTATTTTATTGCAAATCAAACTCAAGAGCAGGAAGTCTTGCACTTACAAAATGGATGCTAATAATTAACTATTAAATATGTACAATAAAAATGCTTTTTATTTATTTTCACAGATAATGAAACACAAGAAGGAGATTCTGTTAGCTTGGGTAACACAATGCCCCAATTTTCACAAGAGCAGGTACTTGTCTTTGATTTTTAGCTCCAGCAAGACAAAGCTTTAGATCTCATCTGATTTTATACTGATGAAAAATTTTCAAATGCAGTTTTCTCTAAACCTGCAATACATATTTTATTGATTGAACTTTGATTATTTATAATTTTGCAAGAGAATGTACAGTTCCGTAACTAAAACTAATGTTTTTTTATGTTAAAGACAATAATGTGTAATCAATTCCATAATTAATCAATAACTCAACTTTAATTTTTCACTTATCCCTCCTTTTTCTTGGCACTGCCACATATTATTATTACCGTACGCGAAAGGTCCATTAATCAACTTAAAATTTTCTGGTGAAAAACTAGCCTTTATTCACAGCTGTAATGAAAAAAATCCAAAATGGTCATCATGGAGGCATAATTATGCAAATTACTAATTTCTCCCCTTCCACCAACACCTTGGCCACCCAATATTTAAACAAAAAGAATTTTGAAATTATCTGTTTTAGTATTTTTTGGCATTTATGTATAAATCATCTATTTTCTTTAAAAACATGTTCTGCACAGAGGTGGGAATAGCAGTGTGCACTGAAAGGGTTAAACACTCAATTAGCTCTTGGTAGACATAAAAATAACTCATTTAAACAAATTTCAAAGCAATTAAATGTATGCATGGGTTTACTCTGTATAGCCAGTTTGACTAGTTAATAAAGGTAATGGTGCCCGGGGTGCATTAAATTAAATTGTATAGGTATTCCATTCAGTGTTTTCAAGGTCCTTGAAGGTTCTGCAAAATGACTTTGGTTTGACAATTATAGAAATATTTTAAAATGTGGAAAATCAATCATATTTTGTAGTTTCATGTTTGCTAATTTTTCAGTAAACCAATATTCACAAACAATATTTTGTCTTGTTTTAGGCTCTTGGAAAAGTTATACAAATTTATTTCATTTAAAGGGTATGAACCCTTTGTAACGTACTTGCTAGAGGATCAGTTTTTACACAATTTAGAAGCTTGATAAAGCCGAGTACTTGCTATCTTATTACAATCTAAAGACCATATGGCATGCTTTTTTGTATCTTTTATTCCCTTCACATTTTAGGCATGTCATGGAAAACCATTGAGTTGTAGGAAAATTGATAGAATTGTTTTGTTAAAATCGCACTTTTCGTAAGTTTTAAAATGAGAAGTCAGTTATCAAAATGAGACATTTGTAACCAAAGTTATTGGACAAAATACACCCAAATGTCCTTTGTACTTGTTTATATTTCCTTTTGTTTCTTTTGTCAATAGCTTCCTATGCAACAATTTGGTGGTTTTTTATGACTAGCCTCATTTTGATATTCAAAAATACAGAATTTGGTTATATTATTAACAAGACAAATTAAAGATTAATTCTTTGTCAGAAAACATCATTGAGGGCCCATCCTCCCTCCTCCCACCATTGCATACATCACTGATCTTATTCGTGAATTTATATTTTTTTGTTAGGGTATGTTTGAGAAGCACAAGAGTTTTGATCCAATCACTCAATCTTGGTTTACCTCAAAAGAAAGCAAGGACAACTTAACTGAACAAGGTCAGAACAGTGATCTGATGATGAAAATGGTGGCGGTGGTAGTGGTGGTGGTTGTGGTGGTGGTTTTGGTGATGGTCTTAGTGGCGGTGGTAGTGTTGGTGGTTGTTGTAATGGTCGTGTTGCTGGTGATGGTAGTGGTGTTGGTGAGGATTTGTGGTGATGTTGGTGATGATTGTGGTGGTGGCGGTGGTTGTGGCCATAATGGTGTTGGTGACGTTGAAGATATGATGATGTTGGTGGTGGTGATAGTAATACCTAAAAAATAAATATAAAAAAAAATTCTTGCTTTCATTCAGGTCACAACTGGAAGCAAGGTGTGTGGTCTAAAGCTGAGATTGACGTATTGAAGAGGAATATACAAGAATATATTCAGGTATTAACAATGATCAAACACATTCTACTTACTGTTAGGCAGGAATATATTTAGTTATTACAAAGATCAAACACATTCTACTCAACAGGAATATATTTAGTTATTACAAAGATCAAACACATTCTATTTAAACAGGAATATATTCAGATATTAACAAAGATCAAACACATTCTATTTAACAGGAATATATTCAGGTTTTAACAAAGATCAAACGCATTCTATTTAACAGGAATATAGTCAGGTTTTACCAAAGATCAAACACATTCTATTTAACAGGAATATAGTCAGGTTTTACCAAAGATCAAACGCATTCTATTTAACAGGAATATAGTCAGGTTTTAACAAAGATCAAACGCATTCTATTTAACAAAAATATATTCAGGTTTTAACAAGGATCAAACACATTTTACTTATCGTGGTGTACTTTTCGGTCCATTCATCCCACCCACAAAGCACAAAAGTTATTCCAAATACCACAAAATTGCAGCTCGCCATCACATCTCTGAGGAAGAAAAATTCCATAGAGAGGTTTACAGCATGGCATTCGAAAGTTTCTGTGTAAATAACATAAATATCACATGTGCTCATTGTTGTGCTATTTACATTTTTTGATATAAATCACAATAAATGTTTTCGTGTTGCATCCAATAGAAAGTTTTCTCGCCATTTACAGTCGTATGACGGTTGCACTACTAAACTGTCACTCACTGTGTGTGTAATTGCCAACAGGTTTTTTTAGGGATTCAACAGGGAAAATCACTAAAAAACTGTCTGCCAACAAGTAGAAGACTCTCATCACGTTTGGAAACCATACGCCCAGGGAGCGACGGTCTAGTCGCACAATGCAGTGAGTATCTGGCTTAAGTCTCATTATGAGGCTTAGTGAATGCTGCTGTCTCTGAATTCATGAAAATGAAGAACCTTGTGTGCTGTAGTCAGTGTGAACAGAGTACCTCAGGATTGGAAGACATGCATGTTAGCCACCAAGCTATGACGCCACCACATAACAATATTCTGACTTTACCAGCATTACATTCTTTTGTACACTCATCGAAACTACAATACAAACTTCTGCAATGCTATAAATTTATGCAATTCCACACAAACCAATGGCCATTTAATTGTCCAACTCCAGATTTCATTGATTGCATATGTTAAAATTATGTGTTTCATATTTCTTATAAACTCACAATATTTGTTTATGTAGATTGAGAACTTAAGCAACCCACAAGAAGTCATATTTCGAATGAACAAGGATGAGCGTAAAGGATTTTACCGGTTTATTGCAAAGGGACTAAACCGGCCTCTATTTGCTGTCTATCGCAAAATTGTTCGTATGTACGATACTAAAAACCATGTTGGGAAGTAAGTATTCTATGGGGCAAGGCATGGCAAAATTACCAACTTGTCACATAGGACATTATCAAGAAATAAGCATATAAACATCAGTAAATAAAAACAAACACAAAGAATATGTTGTCTACTTTTTCAATAACTTTGGTTATAGATGTCTGATTTTGATAATTGACAACTCATTTTAAGGCTTACAACTAGTTTAATATGTCTTCTATATAAACTCAATTTTTCAATTTCGCGACAACTTGGTGGTTTTGCTATGACATGCCTCATATTAAATGTATTCCACACTCATCTAAAATATATACCGCCCTCTATGGTATATACACAGCAGATCAGAATTTTTTTTGGAATGGCTAACGATCTTAAAACAGAACATTGAATCATTGGTAAAGAATAGAGGAGCATGTACTGGATGTGAAACAAAAAGATATTCCCCATTATCATTTTGGGACTGGAGTTACTGGAAATTTGAGCCTAGATAAAAAAAAAATCTTTGTGTCGCCAAAGACCCAAAATAAATGGTCACCTTTTTCCCACACAATAGGGACCAGCGATAAGGAACAGCAGCGTTGTGGTAGCATATTCTTCGAAAAGAAGACAATTCAGAGAATAAATACTACCAATAAACATGGGAAAAACCGGACTAAATCACAAAAAATAATATGTTAAAACCAATGTGGATGCGTGGTCAATTAATTGCGCTCTAGGGTCTTGGGAACAGTAAGCATTCACTAACCTAGAAAATAACCTCAGTGGCTGATTTGCATTCATGAATTCGAGACATCTGTTAACTGAGAGAAATACATGGCCAAATGGTTAAGTGCAAAGAATATAAATAGCACAAGAATGAGCACACGCGATGGTTCGCATGTTTTAGAATGGAACCCTCAAAATGGCGCACTGGACACCCAATTTTTCTGCCAACTGGGGGCGGGCTGCCCGTTGCGTAGTAATTGGAACACTCTCTGGTAACGGTCGAATGTCGCGCTTTGCGGGTGGGCTGTGCGAACCGTAGAATACGCGCTTGGAAAAGTGCGCCGCCTTGGGTCCGATTGAAATTGGAACCCGGATGGAGTTCTGCGCATAATAGAATAATAGAATGTGGTCGATCTTTCCCTTTGTATTATCTTTGTTACGTGTACAACCACCGACACATATATTCATGATGAGTTTGCGGTTCAAGTACCAGATCTGGCAAATTGATTGATTGTTTTGGTTTCAAAACTACATTAATGAGGATTCTTTTTCAGGTTGATATTCAATTTCAACCTTAGCTTGTCAGAATATTTTTTTTCTGATTTTGTACTAAAACAAGTGGTGGTAGGAGTGTTGTACCTATAAACGATGGCATTGCCAATTCTGAAATTTCCGTTAAAGATATAAAACTTGCTCTCTTTAATCAATAACACCCACTCCCGCCTTTAAATTAACAATTACACTGTATATATTTATTGTTATTGTTGTACGGTTGTAATTTGAAATGGATAATAGCCCATAGCTGGCTACAGTAGCAATAAAAATCTTGAATCTTGAAATCTGATTTACTTTTAATACATCAAATTACGGATTAAACAAATTTAAACTAAAATAGAATCAAGCTGTTTTTGTAACAAATATTTCTTGTTGAAATCTAATTTCATTAATTTCCCAACTTTTTGTCAAAATACATTTATCCCACAAATTTAAGAAGGGAGTGGCGCTGTAGCTTGGTGGTTAGCATGCTTGCCTTCCAATCCTGAGGTCCTGGGTTCAAACCTGATGGGCTTACAGTAGGCCTAGGGCTTATATTTTAATTGAGTAATAATTAATAATAATGAATAGTAGTTTAAATAATATGCCTATTTTCGAGGATACCGAAAAATGTTGTATTCACTGTGCAAAAATTTGTTGGTATCCCCTCTTCATACAATATTGTAAAATAAATGATATCATTGGTTTAACCTTTTTTTAACAGGTACAGTTCCCAGGATATTGAAAGATTAAAAGGGTAAGTAATGTTTGTGTTTCATATTACCTATTTCGGGGATGTCACCAGCTTTTTTGAGTGCCGGACGTCAAACAGCGCCCCCATTGTTGTGAACCTTGACCCACCCATATGCACACAATGACTCATGATGTTCAAGTGTACGATGAACAAAGAAGGGCAGTTATTTCATTACATTACGAAACGTGAACATAGAACAAAAGTAAACATTTGTTTTAGTAATAAGGCTAGGATTTCTATTGTTTTTCGACATATCAGTCACATATTTTATTGAAATTGACAATTGTTAAGGGTAGAAATAATAGTGGTAGTCACTAGCCTAGAAATGCTTAGGAATAATAGTGGCGGTCGCTAGCCTAGAAATGCCGGACGGAAAAGTCGAGTGCCGGACGGAGCCGTCCAGCACCGTCCAGCGTGGTGACATCCCTGCTATTTCATCATCAACACCACAAGGCGGCACAAACTCCAAATATTTCATTTTTTACATTTTTTTATTCTGTAATCTGATTATGCTTACCAAACTCTACCTTCTCACATAATTTGGTAGAGCAAATTTGCCTAATTAGTTAATTACACTAATTAAGCAACAGGCACAAACCATCAAAATTGAGATTTTCTTGGCACAAAACTCCAGCGTTGTTACATGTTTTGTTCGCATAACAAATCAATTTACAAGATCACAATTTTCTGCAAGATAAACAAAGTTTATTCTATTAGTATGACGAACGTTGAGTTTATAACTGCCAAGTATGCTTATGTTAATCCACCAAAAAGATGGTGTAGGAGTTTTTTCTTTAGTGCACGTAATAGCAATTAATGTTTTCACAAAAAGGCATAAACTGGAGAAACGATGCGATGCACAGGTTTTTTGGCATTTTCACAAACAAGTTCAAGTTCAAGTATCAAGTTCAATATATTTATTTACATAACGCATTTAAATACAAATATACAAGTAAAAGTGAAATAAATAATTATGCGTATGTCTGGAGAA
>JAOTQE010142435.1:0-11610 GCA_025631205.1 Nesometra sesokonis | reverse complement strand
AAAAACTTCTTTTTTTGTATTCAGTATTTGGTTTCTCTATATTTAGTATGTCTTTTGTTCTTGTGACATAAGTATTATTGCGTGGACAATGCATGGAGTCTTAGGCAATAGGTTCATTATTTTATCTTTCCATGCATAATACACTCTAGAGGTGCCAAGTTGTAAAAACAGAATTCCTGGAGATTTACTTGTGGTCGTCTTACCACTGTTTGTAATGTCTACTCTTTCTGAAATCTGTGTACAAATACCCTTGTTTATAAGCTCACCACCTTGCCTATTGTGAAATGAGATTTTTAAACATGTATTCTCACTAATAAAATGTTTTATTACTGTTCCCCAAAACATTACATGACTTCATAGTTGCTTATTTTCAACCAATATTTTGAAATAAATCTGCCAGTTTATGCTCTGCTTGTGAAACTTTTACAAAACCTGGAAAATTTTTTGGAGTAAACCAAATTCTGGGAAATAATTGATAATTGCATGAACCCGGGAGATGATCCAAAATTCCTGGAGACTCCAGAGCAATTCTGGAGACACGGGAGCTCTGTATACGACACAATAAACAATAAGCCCCAAGCTTCTTCATCTCCAAATCTCTTTTCTCTCTCTCAAGCTGTCCTGCTTTCACTCAAATGGATATACTATCCATCATATTTGGAATAAGTGTATAGTCATATTATAACTATATACTTAATTATTACTAACTATTATAACTATACATTTAAAAAAAAAGTAATACTGAATTAGATTTAAAACTACAAAAGTATATCAATATTAATGGATATATATTCACAATTTGGCCAATATATAGATTACATCGTGTCTGCTGAATACATATAACACCCACTATCATATCCTGTTTTAAAATTATATATCACTGGATACAATTACATCAACCTAATAATACTAAGTAACACATTTAAAAGCAACAATGACAATTTTTGATAATATAAAATTTTATGGAATAAATATATACAGTTTGTGGTTCAACACGTGTGGAGTTTTGAAAAAAACTGTGTAGGTTAGTCTTGGTTTGGTGATTCAGTGTAATTCGTGAAAGACAATTAAAAGGCACCCATTGCATTCCATAGCAGGTGGATTGTCATACCTTTCTGATGTTTGGACCACTGTCTTGGTAAAAACTTTAATGTCACATAATTTCCCACCACGTTTTCATGGGCATATAATTATCTGCTTGCCTGTCAGTTGCATGTGATTGGCTAATCATCCGCCCGAAATATGTTGAATATGCATGTTTGACAATCGCCGGCAGATTCATAAGTGTAGGCCTTTTCCCACCAGCAATCAACTGCTAAAATATATTGTTTGTAGTTATCTCGCCTAGCCTAGTTCTCTCATCATTGCCATTAAATAGTAGTAGGCCTAGGCTTATCTAGTTAACCTAAGATAAGTTCTCAAGCTTACCTTGATCAGCGAACACAAGGCCTAGGCCCTAATTATTGTATTGTATTGTGTCTCAGGCTATCGTCATATGCCATCTTTTATGGTTCGAAAATGAGAACCTTTGATTGGTTGACTCACTGGCCTAAGTAGCCAAATGCGGAACGTTAACCATTACATCATTTTGACTGGTACTTTCCAATCCCAAGTTTATTCACTGTTGTACAAGTCTGTATATTAAACAAACCTCACACCACTAAAATTTTATCATCTGTTGGTCGCGCACTTTAATAAACACTTAAAATAAATATAATATACAGACTCGGAGCAAGTCTGTTTAGCTTTTCGTTGTGTGTACTTATATGAGGTGGCCGCCTACAAGAAGTTTGGGCGATAGATGGCCAAACTTTGTAAATCCCGTTTACGTCTGAAATTTCAAATCTTTCTCAATGCAAAGGGCCTCTAAAATTTCTAGGCACCGCATCCTATATTTAATATTTTTTTAAAGACGAATTAGTTCAGTGATATGATTTTGAGCCCTTACAGTAGTGAGGTTTCGCAAACTTACGAAATACGAAAACGAATACGTCACACTCCAATTTTTTAAAGTTCCTAAATGTGCTCAAAATTATATCAATTTTTTTACCTATGACCTGTTGATGATCGTCGTAAAATCCTGACTAACTGTGACAGATATTTAAGGTGTTCTATTCAAATGTTACAAGAATGTATGACGTATCCGTTTTCGTATTCGTATTTCGTAAATTTGCACAGAAATCACAAAATCTTCTTCAGGGTGGCCACTTATGGAAGGTATAATTATCATATAAAAATCCAGATTTTAAGTCAAAAAGTGTTCGCAGCCACTTAAGGGGAGGTGTCCGCTATTTTCTTAAATATTTTTTGTCATTTTGAAGATTGGTTCAGTAATGTGATTCTCAGCCATTACAGTATAAAGACCAGTTTGTATTTGTTGTACAGAAAAATCACTAAATTTTGAAGGATGTCAGCTTATGAGAGGTAAATTTACATACAAAAAATCCTAATTTTAAGATCAAAAGCAGAGGTCCCAAGTCTCCTGAAAATGGCTGCAGTCTCCTGATTTTTTGAGTCATCTCCCACCCTCCTGAAAAAATGCATTTTTCTTCTGAAAATTTTAAATGTCTCCCAAAAATATTCAGAGTGGGTCTTGGCCTAGCCTACGAGCAAAATCAGTTGTCCCTTCAAAAAATAGTAGCTCTGCTCAGTGATAAATACAATTTATATACAAATATTATTTATTTTTACAGGTTGTTCTGTGTTCTGTTTTTTATTGTGATGCCTCACACATTTGAACTTACGCAAATTTGATCGTACAAAGTGACCAACATAAAATCTCCTGAGTTTTCACTTCTCAAACTTGGGACCTCTGTTATCATATAAAAATCCAAATTTTAAGTCAAAAATTGTTCACAGCCACTTAAAGGTGAGGTGTCCGCTTGCAAGAAGTACCAAATTCACTGATTAGATAGGAAGAAAAAAACAGGCTTTTGAAGTAGTGTTCATTTACAAGAGGTGTCCATTTACAAGAGGTGTCTGCCCACCGAGGTTCTGTATATCATATGAGGTACACCACATGTGTTAATTGTTTTGAAAAGAACTGTTGAGGTTTACATCAATATACATTGATTATCTGCAGGAGTGAGAGATGACTGAAAATAATCAAAGGATATTAATTGAGATATGAAATAAATATATACAGTTTGTGGTACAACATTACATATATAGTTAAAGAAACTGGGGCAGGTTGCTATAAAACATTCTTATCTGGCGATCTGAACTTACAGAATAAAGCCGGCTTTAACACATAGACAGTTTAAGAAAGTCACTCCAGTTAGACAATTGCTATAAAACAGTCTTATCTGGCGATCTTAACTTACAGAATAAAGCCGGCTTTAACACATAGACGGTCTTAGCAAAGTCACCTTAGATAGACCATTGCTATAAAACAGTCTTTCCTAAGACCGTGTTGAGTACTGTATTGAATCCCAAACAAACATTTCATAGTAACAGTAATTGAGGGCCTATTTTAGGTAATTTTTTTGCACATGTTCGAAAATGACAAAAGTCATCAACAAGGGTTTCGAAATTAACTTGCTCATATTGAAGTTAAAAACTACAGAATAAAAATTAGTAAACCGTTTGGTAATTTTTTTTGCTAATTTTTAGCATAACAAGTTGCAAAATTAGTGGTAAATATTTTTAATATCCAAGTGATATTCAAAATCATTTTTTTTTTGTCAATTTTCAATTGATAATGCTTAATTAAGATAAGATTTAGGTGTCAAGATAATTAAATGTGTATATTACTAGGGAAGCTCTTAGACCATTTTGACTTTTAGAGACAAAACATAAAAGATATCAAATGAAATATGGTATCATTACATCTATTATTATTAACAATAATGGACAAACATCTTTCTGCTTTCGTGACTTTTAATCATCCTCCTTCAACTAAGCCTCATTGGCTGTTGACATTCAAGTGTTCATGCCGTTATTGTTTTGATCATAAACTTCACCTCGTAACAGGTTTTCTGTATAATCACCTTAATGCATTGTTTTGCTTCTAGCTTTACAACAGCTTTTTGATTTTACCTTCACACATTCAAATTCATTAAATGAGATATTACATCAAATTTATATTCATTCATCAGAGTATTTTTTAAATTAATCAACAATATAATTCGTACAACTTAATTCATTATTTCTCACTTACACTCCCTCATTCAATGAAGTATTTGTTTAATTAGTCAACAACATAATTCTTACAAATTAACTAAGTATTTCTCACTTACACTCAATCATTGAAGTATTTGTTTAATTAATCAATAACATAATATTTACAACTTCATTCATTATTTCTCACTTTCACTCCCTCATTCATTGAAGTATTTGTTTAATTAATGACAACATAATTCATTAAAACTTCATTGATTCTATCTTACACTTCATTTATTGGAATATTTGTTTAATTAATCAATAACATAATTTTTACATCTTCATTCATTATTTCTCTCTTACACTCCCTCATTTATTGATACGTATTAACTACTACTATAATAAGCCTATGTATTTTCATGTTTTTTTTATTTTTACATGTTTTTTACTTTTTCATTATACTTGTTCAGTATTAAATTAATTTATTTGAAATATTTTACAGTTTGCACACCTTTTTTTAATTGTACCTCTATTTGAAAAGTGAAACAATAAAGTTACAGCTTCATTCATTTCTGCACTCCCCCACTCAAATACACTTCGATCATCAGCCGTATTTCTGCAGAATTTTTGGATTATCTGATAAAACATCATCCAATCAAATAATTTATAAAAAGGAACTGCGTAAACTCAATGCAGACCAGAATGCATTCTGAGTCCACTAATTTCCAGTGATTTTTGGTGATTTCCCTTTCTCTCACTTAAGGCACCCTGATGACACTGCGGGATGAAATTGTTGCAAAAAAGATCAAGGTTGACCCTGTGTCAAAGGTAAAAAATGATCTCATTAAAGTCAAGTATCAGATAATTATCGGAATAGAATCAGATAATTATTGGATAATTTTATTACATCAAAATAGGTTAAACCCCCGTTTCTGCAGCACTTTTATTGGATAATTTTTCCTGCGAAAACATGGCCATCTTCAAAAGTGAACAATATTCTCACTTCTGAGCAAAATACCTTGATTGAAATGTTGAGAACAAGTGTTTTTTTTTTCAGAACAACACATGTAATGTACTGTAAAAGTAGTAATTTTTACCTGTGTATATGTTTTTTTTTTATAACTTAGCCAGGATGGCATTTCAGTGGTATATACCTTATTAAAATTTATTTAGGTTATATACACTGATTATCCAAAAGGTCCACTAATCAACTTCAATAAAGAAGGTACTTCAAGCAGTGAAATACAAACCATCGTGAAAGGATTCAATATTTCAACATAAATTATGTCATCATCAAGAATGATGAATTCCTGATTTCATAGACTGATTACTGTTCACGTTTTTGATACAATTACAATATTTGCACATTTTTATTTTAATCAATTTAAATTTTTGCTCTACAAATTTTAATGGAAATAAATGTTTGCAATGGTTTAACTTTAATGGTACCTTCTTTGCGTGCGAAAAGCGAGAAAATTAATGTACCATTAAAATGACAACTTTTACAGTACTATAAACTTGATATATTTATTGATATTTTGTCATGAAAACTTAATGATATGGGAATGTAATTTATAACACCATACTGTATATTTTGTCCTAGTTTGCAACTTCATTCTTAGATTTTCTTGCATAATACAGCCTTGGTTTTGGGTATAATTTGTTTACTTATTTCTCAATCTCGTTGTCACGATCTTTCAACCTTCATGATATGGTCATCTCTATAATTGATTATATACTTGATTTTGTAATCTTGGGATTTCCAATTAATTACTTTGAAATTTAAATGGAAAAACAATTAAGTTTTTGGGACTACTAATTATCGTGGGAGTAATAAATCCATACATTAATCCGTCAGTAGCTTTTGTGTAAATGAAGCGTCCTAGTTTTCAACTTCACATTGGACCTGTTTTGTTGAAAGTAATCTAGGAATGATCTATGATTTCTTATCTATCTATACCAATAAAATCTGAAAGGTAAAAAATGCAAGTAATCTCCATTTTATTACCTGTTCTAAACTTCAAGTTATGCTTAAGTAAGTTTTTATGTTTTCATAGATGGTAAGTTATGCTTAAATTGAGTTAGTGTTTACATTTTATTGACGGTAATTTATGCTTAAGTGAGTTAAATTTTACATTTTTATTGATGGAAAGTTATAGCTTGAATTATCAAGGAAGGTCAGTAATGAATCTAACATTAAGTTAATATAAATGTCATATATATTTTTTATTTTCTGCTTTGATGGTTTTCTGAGAATTTTGATTTCTGTGTAAAACTAGCTGACTTTGAGTCCTGCCCGTGTCATACTATCCTTAGGTTAGACGTGTCATCCTTAGGTAAGGCACTCAATACTCTATCAAGTTTTTGTGCCTATGGGTTAGTAACTGACATCAATGTTTGTATCCTTTTAGAATTTAATTAATATCTTCATATATTGTCAAAGCATTAAATCAACAATTGTTTTTAAGCTACGCTGTATTCAGCACCCCAGGATAGCTGAGGAAAGATTTAACTGTTTTTCCATCCAATAAATTTTTAGTAACTGCTTCATTTTACCAACACTTCCATCATATATTTAACATTTGATCGAGTGTTTGCCTAGCTGTGTTTAGACTGTATAATGACCCAGCCCACTTCCACAGGATCAATTCATCCCTTTAGTATGTTGAAGCATAAATTAGCGATCCTTGTAAGTCCCTAAGTACTGACACTAGCCAGTACCAGAGTGTTTAATTACCTTAATCAATACGCATCTATATACACAATTTCGAATGGCTTGGTAAAATGAATTTACACAGAAACTTAGCCACGTGTGGAACTATCTGCTCACACTGATTAACACTAACCTTATCATTCTCTTAATCAATAGAGTTAATAACAATTCATTACTTATTCAACATCTACAAGTCCTGGTTTCAACTTTGATTATTCTTCAGGGAAAGATTGATTGAAACTTTGAGTATAAGATGTTATTATTAATTTACCTTTACTTCATTATGCTTTATTCAGGTATATATGCAAGAATTCCTAAATTAAAACTTAAAAAAAAAAAGCTTGAATAGGCTGTTTCATTAACTAAACTAATTAAATTTGAAAAATAATAATGAATATAAAAATGTACATCAGGTAAACTCTAAAATGAATAAGGTAACATAAAAATATATACCGCTGTGGCACTAAAAATAGCCAATTTCAGCGTAATACCTCTGAATGGTGGCAATTGGAGCGAAATTACCTTTTTTTACCATCAAATTAAAATTCGGTAAGACGTGGGCGCTGGTGCATTGTTGTAAACCAACTCAGTGGTGGCAAGATGGCCTACGCTTTTGAGGAGTACAAATTTTGGGAGGCATTTTATTATATTTTCTTAGTACCACGTATCATAAGTGACGCAACGAACAGGCACCAACATAAGTTCACAACTGAGGAATATGAGATTAAATAGCTGCAACATATTATAATTGACTGATAAATGTGAAGTTTGTGTGTTAGGAGGTAAATCCGTTAAAATATATCACCGGGCAGATAGTAGAATTTTAATGAACATCAATTTTTTATTTTTGTTTAAAAATGGTTTTTAAATATGGAATGGGCTAAGGCTATGCTCCCAATCATTAAAAACATTCAACCATGTTTAAATAAGGCCAAATGAAAAAAATTTACCTGTTAAGCGTCACCGCCCGCCCCAGAATTTCTAGCTGCCTGTTTTTTTTCATTATTATTTGAGATAAATGTATGTTTTTGTAAGTTTAGGTTTCTAGTTACTTTGTTTGTTGATGAAATTCTAATTTAAATTTGCACCATGAGGTATTTATTAATGTTATTTTATTTGGAAATAATAAAAAGGTTATTGTCGAAATAAAGTTGTTAATACAGTGGTTAAAGATGATACAAATCTATGGCGATGACCATATAAAAATGTAGTAAAAATATTTAAATATAAAAAATCATAACCGCCCTTCCTCTGAAATTTATTCATGGGTTGACACTTAAGTAATTTTTTTTTATTTGGCCTGAGTGAGGAGGATATGCTTGTACAGAGTAACATAAAAAGTGTATTTCTGGCTGTCCTTGTTATGACCTTTATTATGTAACATAATCTGTGTTGCACTTATGATTCTTATTTAAAACCCCTTTTAATTACTCAGAAAATGTGTGTCCGGTGCATGTCTTTTTCTAATTTTAGAGCACACTCTCCACCATTATTTTATTACCTAAAAATATTAGATATAACAAAACTTTATAAATTATGTGTTTCTAAATTTATCTCTGATCTATATATGGCCGAGCGGTTAAAGCAGGTAACCGTGAACCATAGCAAAAACAACAGCACGGGTTCGAGGCCCACTCGCACCATTGTTCCGGTGGTGGAACAAGTCTTCTCGGATAAGGACTATAAACCGTAGGTCCAGTGTGTATACAATGGCTCTTATGCACTCAAAAGAACCCAGTACATCTTTCAAGATAAGTAGGGGGTTACCCCGGTGTACTAGTCCACACATTCCCTGCCATGGACAGCAGAATGTAGCGCCTGTATCGGGCAGCAGGAAATGACGTGACCCTGAGGGGAGGAGTATGTCATTGAATGCGTGAACATCATGTCCACAGTGCCGGTGGCAAGTTACGGTAGTGACTTTAACAGGCGCTTTATAAATGTTAAAATTGTTGTTGTAATTGTTGTTATAATAACAGATTACCTTGTAAATTATCTGATTATTTTGAAATTACTGATCATGCATATAATACAAGATTTAATAAGTCTTTTAATTTAGGTATTCCTTCATGTCATATTAATTTTGGAAGATTCAGACTTGCTTTTTCTGGTGCGGTTATTTGGAATAATCTTCCGTTTGAATTAAGAATTAGTACATCAAGATTTGCTTTCTCTTCACAACTTAAGGACTTGCTTTTACAAGAGTATACAAATGAATACTTTTTTGTATCTATTGATTTTTGTTATGCCAGTTATTATTTATTATTATGTAGGCCCTATATGACATAGTCCTACATTTATTTTTGAAATTATGTATTTTGTTTTTCTTAATTATTGGTTTATTTTACTTTGTAGTTAGGAAAGTGCCAAGCTGGATTAGCTTTGCTATACCTTGGCCACCATTTGTCATGTTTTTTCATTGGCAATAAAGAACAGAACAGAAAAGAACAGAACAGAACAGAATATTGACAATAACATGAAGTCTTCATTTTCAACTGATCCTTTTTTTACTTTAAAACATCACTCTCTATGCCTCATAATGAGACTTTGTTTAGAAAGCATGACATCTCATCCAGTAAGTAGCAAGTTATGTGCTTGCTGTTGATTGTGAAAAAAAATATTATTATTGCTGTTGTTGTGGTCGTTGACAATTATATAACCCACTGTATTATTACATTTTGTAAATTATTACCACAACCATCAATCACATGATATCACATTGTTATTAAATTGTTCTAATTTACAAAGACACAAACCATTATCATAATCAATATGGCACAACCCCAAACACAAATTTAATTTTATAGATGGATATAGTAAATGCCTGTGCAATCTTGGAATGTAAGAAATCAATTTTGTGGAGTAATTTTTAATCAGTATTATGGAAGTGCATACAAAACTAATTAAATGTATGAAGGAAGGTTTACTACATTCTCATAAACAAACCTCAGTTAAACTGAATATCAGTAGTATACTGTACCTCCCTTTGAAAAAATAACACCTTCCTACTAGGGTTAACATGGTAGGTAATGGTAGTGAAAAGGTAGATCTAGGTAGTTAACAGGGTTAACCCTATAAAAATACCATTCACATATGACATTAACATTATTATCCAATTATGACCAAAAACCCATAAATTTCTCAATTAACACAAGGTCATCTTCCCTTGGAGACTACCAATTATATGGTGTCAGCAATAGGAAATATACATAGGAAAATACAGCCATTAATAGAGCTTCAGACTAATTAAAACTGACATCACAACTGGCACTTAATGACCTTAAGGTACCAATAACACTACTGTGCTGCTAGGTAGATCTTCATAGTAATGCAACATGGTAGACCCACCTAGTTGGAGAGTGTTGTTTTTTTCAAAGGGCTGCCAACTCTCACGCATTGGAGTCTGTTTTGGACATCTCACGCTTAAATAAATTTTCTCACGCATCAGGAGAAAACTCACTCATAAACAATCATTTCAATAGATTTTCTCACACATGATACAATATAGAGCAAAACCAGATAAAAACAGCTCCCAAAAAAGTGGTAGTTGACCAGATAAGTTTCTCTTTTTTTTGGCTTATCAGACAGAAAATCAGCGAAATCGTGGCCTAGTACTTGTGGTGGGGTTTGTCTCACAAATTTGAGCCAAAAAAGTTGGCAGGTATACAGTAATCCAGACCTTTATTTGAAGTCCCAATGTCATGGAGTTATTTAAATAAACAGTGGTGTATACAGAGGGAGGCATACATCCCTCTTGCCTTCCATACTAAAATTTTCACAACCCAAAATTGTTAAAAATTAAGATTGAAATTCACACAGATCCCCGTTGCTAGAACCAAAATAAACAGCAAAAAGACTAAAAATGGGTGAAATAAACTTTTTAATACATTTATGCTTGTCACATATTGAATTTGGGAACAACTTCCTTCATCCCCTTCACAATATCCTGGATTTGTCGTGGAATGGGGAAACCTGTTCTCTTGACCACACCCTTGAAAACCCAAACAAAAGAGTGGTTAATCTTGAGAGAGTTTTTTTTGTATAAGCATTATTTCATATATGTTACTTGATGTATAATAAATATGTTAGAAATTTTTCTGTTTCCAAGCCAAAAAGAGCATTGTACACACCACTACAGTTCCGACCTCAAATACCATTATGAAATGATAGTTTCTAACATGTATTTCTGCTAAAATGAGCTATTACTGTTTCCCAAAGCATTTGTGAAACCTGGAGAATTTCCATGAGAATCTAAATTCTTGGAGAAAATTTTAAAATTCCTGGAGACTCCAGGAGAATTTTGGAGATGAGCTCTGCGTTATTTGGGTTTTAAATATGACAAATTTCCAAATATCACCAAATAGGATAGGATTAGACAGGATTAGATAGGATTAGACAGGATCAAATCTGAAATGCTCATGTCTTTGGATCTATTTATCCTAGAAATGCCATTTAAAGTTCAGATTACAACTTGTATTATGTTTCGTTAGATTGTAACAAGCTCTCAATTATTCCTTCACCAAGTATGATTTTAATTTCGCTAAGCACCTCTCTTAAATAAGTGCCACAAATTAACATGTAGGTAATAAAACACTTTGAGATTGAGAATTTTACAAAATATGTACATTGAGATAATGGGAAAGGGCATGGAAAATAAACATTTAAACTGCACCGATTGGTTGAAAGAGCACCACGTGATTAAAAATATTCCTACTAATACAGCTTGCCGACGTCACTTTGCAAAATATCGACTATTTATCAAGTGACGTCACTTTTATGACATCACTTTGCGATAT
>JAOTQE010142423.1:8037-23254 GCA_025631205.1 Nesometra sesokonis | reverse complement strand
CCCTACTTTGCAACATTATAATGCATAAAATTAGCAAAAATCCATAAAAAGGCTGGAAGCCTCTAAAATTTTGTTATATTTCAGTATAAAAATCTTATTAAACAGTTTTTAAATACAGTAATTTCTATTCTCAAGTTCATAACTTTGATGTTACTTTAATATACACAAATTAATTTCAGAATTAATGGTTATGACTTTTTGGTCAGTTTTGAGTGACAATGCATCTTTAAACGCATACCACCATCGCCGGTGTTCTCGCCAAAAATCTCACGTCTTTTCAATTGTCAACATACATACGGTAGGCCTATATAATTTATTTCAGCTTCAGACTCAAATAGTCCCGTACTTAGGAACTTAAAGAAGAAGCCTAAATATGACTAAGTCGTTCTTAAACGTTGAACAAAAAAACCCCGGAAAATATACTTTAACAAGAAATATTTTTACAAAAGAAAGTGCCGCAAACAAACTTGTTCCTATGTTAGTTGTTTAAAATGTGTTTAATCTGTAATTTGGTAGGTCTATGTGAAAAATCCTATGATTTATTTCGGAAACCACATTGCCATTGTTTAGGCCTATAGATAGGCCTATAGGCCTAACCATAGACAAAAGAACAGATAGGCCTACTTTTAAGTATGTTTCTTGAAACCACCCCACGTGTAATTTACAAGTCACAGAATCTGAGAAAAAACAAAATTCTGACAAGCTAGGGTGAAAATTCAACATCAGCCTAAAAAGGAATTTTCACTAATGATAGGCCTATTTGTGGGACACAAAAGTCATTAAAAAATAGGCCTAAGTGTTATGAATTTGTCATATCCAGCACTTGAACTCGTGAAATTACGATGCGTGCCTGTATGAATGGCTTGGTTAGTACCATTTGCCATTAGACTTACTCACTCGGCCATGGGGCACACCCAATTATTAACAGTCTCTAATTCGTAAACGCAAATAAACTGCTGAGAAGGTTATTTTGTAAATTAGTGCATGTTTAGTGGTCCCAAGACTCCGTTTAACGTCACGTGACGGCATTAATTAACTGAGCATGTACATTCGTTTTAATACATGTTCAATATTGCTTAGGCCTATGCGATTCTATCAGATTTTCCAGACGTTTCTTGGTAGATTTTTTTCTCAATTTCCTCCCAACTAAGTTCCGTTACCAACCGTACTGTTTCTTATTGCTAGTCACTCTTGTTCAATTTCATGTAGGCCTAGGTGCGACGCGAAAACTGAACAAGTATTCATTCCTCAGCCCTGCTTTTTTAAGGCTCAGTATCATCAGCTGTGGTTATTGGCATGGTAAGCCTAATACATGTACTGTAGCTCTATAAGTTTAGGTTAAAACAAGTACTACAGCTAAACACCCCTGCTGTTTTTACTCTTAGCAGGAGCGGCTTTAAGAAGGCGGCTACAGCCTCCTTTCGGAAAGTAAAATATATCAATATTAACATTGCCTATAAAACGAAAATATTCAGCAATCATAAGACAAGAATTTATCCCTCAACACAACCCTGCTGCTATTTCTGGACATCTAAAGACCAACATTTCTCGGGGACCATGAAAACTTTCCCTCTCTACCGCCCCTCCCCCCCCCCCACTTTCTCCCCTTTTCAAAATACTGCATCCTCTCCTGCTTGGGCCTATATTTGGAGCTGTTATGGACCGTAACCCATACATATAGGCCTATGCCTACATTGCGAAGACCTAGAGATTTTGACACAGGTCTATGCCTGGCTTTTCAGTAATCGATTTTTTTATATTCTAGTGAAATAAATGTTGTGGTACACTGTTCCTGTCCCATTGTCCGAGTACTACCAGGCCAACGTAGATTTTAACACACGCCCGTCACGGTTTCCACTATTATTAACGCCTATATTAAACCCCATTTTAAAATTCAATGTAAAATTACGGTAAATTCTATCATTGAACTGTACACAATTTCTATAAAATCTGGACAAACAATCGATCTTTAGTTTGTGTTTAAGACTTATTGTTGTTAATGGGGCTCTAAATGTCCTTAAAAGCCTAAATAGACTGCTTTCGAACTTAGCCCCTAAATAGACTACTTCTGGAATGGTGTTGCGTAACGTGTTTTGTCGAAGATTTCACGCCGATGTGGTAAATATGAAAGCAAGGTATAGAGAACTCAATCGTCTTTACAAATTAGTTTTAAGACTGTCAGTGGAGCTCAGAAGCAAAACAACATAATCCTAATAATTGGTGCCAACAAAATGAATACGGTGCCGGTAACTTGAACATCAATAATTAGATGATAAAATGCATGGATGGAATTTATTTGTTCCCAAATTTCCTTCGGTTAACCTTTCCTTCTATTCTTGGTAGCCTTGCATGTACCTTACCAAAAAACTCATTAACAAAAGTTATTAAACTCCGTACAAATAATTAGGATGTTGCTAGAAGGCCGATAAATAGGACAGATGAAATCAAATAAGATATACAAATTAGCGGCCATGTGCGCATTCACGCGTGCGCTAATATACACAGGATAAAGTTACCACCATCGAAATTCACTTTCTCTTGCCTATGTTTGGTATGGTACCACCAGACACCTGTGACAAGAAAAAAAGTGACACTGTGTATATGGTAATTCGAAACTACAAAAAGGGCCACCGGTATTAGCATGCCGTATTATTTAGCCTATTTGTTTTTTTAACTAAATAGGCCTATGAGTATAAAATAAGCTGTAAATAAATACAAAATACAGTGTTTCTATAAAATCACTACAGTGTTTCCGGTCCACTCTAAATCATTAGTAGTAGTAGTCCGTCCGTATTGTTATTTTCCAGAGGCCTAGGCAGCAGTAGTAGTAACGGTACTAATGGAATTAACATCTATTATTTTCAAATATATAAGTTGATCTGAAAAAGTAGGCCTTACTGTCTTATAGGCCTAGATTTTATCCGCAATATAGGCAGAATTTCTCAGGTGAAGGTGAAGCTAATTACGAGGGTTGTTAATTAATAGTGCATTCAAGTTCAATATCTTCAAAGATTCAAAGATTTATTTTAAAATGGTAAAAATAAAATTCAAGTTTCTGAATAAACAATATAGGCCTAGGCCTATTAGGTAGGCCTAATTAAAATAAAAAAATGATAACATTATTGGGATCAAAATTAGAAGATGTAATACGGTACTACTGAGGTCTACAGATATAGGCTAATACAGGTCAAATATTAAGATTTAAGAAAGACATTTTCATTGTGAGAAAATACCAGAGTGGAGCGACTCTTGTGTGTTAATAAGGTTTTAAGTTTATGAGGAAACGGACGGGCATCATTGTTCCACTTGCCAGTTATACCATAGTGACGAGGTCTTACCTAAATCTGTCTACCTCAGCCATTGTTGTGAATTGAATACGATGTGTAAAGTGCATATTGAAGTATTTAACAAAGAATACAACCCATTCACTCACCCTAATGATCACTCACTAATTGGGTATTCAGGACTTCGGCGCTAATACCTTCTTTATATGGGTCTTTAGCTTAGGACAAATTAGTGGACTTTGCTTATAGAATTCAACAACTCTCGACAACTAATAACATATCTTTTTTCTGTCGATCTTAACACTGAGTTAAGCGTCATGTTTACATGACAATTTCGCGCTAATTTATGTTATGAAGATTTGATTTAATTTACCACACTATAAGTATACCGGTATAGACCTGTAAGCATAGGCAAAATACGAGTTATCGTTCTGTAGAGAGGTCTATTTTTCAGTCTAGGACGGTAATAGACCTCCTTTAAATGGAAAAAAAACAGTAGGGTACATCCAGTATATTTTGTATAGGTCTAATTATTTTAAAGGTATTGTCACTCCAAAATCGCCAAGAAAGTCATCAAAATTAGGCCTAGATTAGCTTGTATTAAATTGACGGAAGTTTTAACTAAAAACAATTGGAGGCCCTAATGTAACGTAAATGAAGCCCAAAACATTTGGTAGATTTTTATACCGAATAATTAGGAAAATTCCAATTTCATGTTCATGAATCAGGCCTAACTTATAACTTATAGGTCCTCCTATGCCTACGTCACCGGTAGGCCTATATTGCAAAAGGAGCAAGTTATTTTTTTATAATATTTGTTGTCATTTTCAAGCGACAATACCTCTTTACATGCAGTTTAAGAACGTCACGACCAATGATGTAAATCGTATGGCATACATTTCCCTATCAACTAAACGCATGTCAAATAGTAATCTCCCGCCAGTTTCCACTGCAAACCAAAACATTGACAAATTACGCTCACAGCAGTAGAACATTTTAACTTCTATCATCAACTTAAAAATAGAACAGACATTAAGAAAAGACAACGTACACTTCATTAGCATCTTCAATTCTTATTATTCTCTCCTTTCACTTGTTTAGACTAAAATTATCATCAATATGTATAAATATTATAATAAATGGACAAGCTTATCAAATAGAAATCGAATACATTTTTAATTATATACAAAATATTATTAACACGTTATATTATACATTATTGTACTATAAATTCTTTGAGAACAGAAAAATAATTCGTTAAAGATGGCGATGGTTTGAAAGCAATACAACGCAAGTCAATATTTGCGTATTGTAAATAAGTGGTAGGCTTAGTAGTATACAGGGATATAGTACGGTAGGCTAGTTGTTTTCTAGGCTGTGTTTTGTAGGAAACTCTTCTCTAAGAACTCAAGTATTTATGCTTTGGAGATTATGTCTATGTATTGTGAAAGGTGCCTTGGCCCTGTGTCTATATTTAAAGTGTTAAAAGCCATTAATACCTGCTACCGTTTGTCTATACTTAAACAAATAATCCATCATGTGTTCTGGGCCAAAGGTCATCGTTACAAATTCAACGAATATAACAAAATCGTGTATTAATGTATAACATATACTACATATTTAGATAGGACACAATATATACTAAATTTATATTATACATTTTAAAACAAACATTAAGTCCTATCAAATTTATTTTAAAATTTACATGGCATTGGTACCAATATTATTCATAAGCCTAATGTTGAAAAAAAAACATAAAAATGTAACATAGAAAATAATCATTGGTTTTTAAATATTACATTTTATTGGCCTATTAGGCCTATACAAAACGTGTTATTTTAAGTCGCACGTCGACAGTTTATTCAAAGACATAGGCCTATAATATTGGTATCTTGAGTTATTCAACTCAAACAAATTAAAATTAATTATATTATTTACAAATTTCTATACGTGTGCTAAAGATATTGTTTTAGCATTTATTGGTCCGGTAATCCTAGGCCTAGATTCATAACCACATAGTCTTTCATAAAACCTTCTCCAAGAGTCCAAAGTTTTACTCGACCAAATCCAGAAACCAGACGTAATACCAACAACCAGACACATGAAATATTTTAACATAAAAACTGAATAATCAGGTCCAATAATGTCCGATTCACAGCGACAATTATGACTAGTGTTCCATTTGTCGTGTGAATGCTGTTCATAGAAATAACACGCTACAACTATAGTTGCTGGAACTGTATATAATACTGTGAAGACACCGATTCGAATCATCAATTTTTCTAGTTTGTCGGTTTTAGTACCTCCTTGTTTAATAACGTGTCTGATGCGAAACAGAGATACGAATCCTGCTAATAAAAAGAACGATCCAATGAGGAGATATACAACTAGTGGAATTAATACGAACCCGCGTAAATTGTCCATGTTTTGGTTTCCAACATAACATATCCCAATTATAGGGTCTCCATCTATTGAACTGGTTGCCAAAACTGCAATTGTCTTAACGCTTGGAATCAGCCATACAAACAGATGAAAAAATTGAGAATAACTTGCAATGGCTTCACTTCCCCACTTTAGTCCTGCAGCCAGGAACCAGGTAAAAGACAAGATAACCCACCAAAGTGAGCTAGCCATCCCAAAAAAGTAGATAAGCAGAAATACGATGGTACACATTGCCGGTCCGGTGGTGTCGTAACGGACCGTTGCACCGTCGCAAGCTATGGCTTCGTGGCCTGCAACCAGACGTATGATGTAGCCAATTGACACTAGTAAATAACAACCACTTAGAAATATTATTGGTCTCTCTGGATATTTGAAACGTTCTGAGTCAATGCAATATGTGAGAATTGTTATGAAAGTTGAAATGCAACATAAAATCGACCATAGTCCAATCCAAAATGATGCAAATGTTTTTTCGTCGTCCGAGAAGAAGGAGCCTCGACAAGGAGTAGCACAATTTGGAACACCCCCAGTCGTAACCTGGTTGTAATAAGAACTTGTCTCTGTTATTTGTACCATTGGTGCACGGCATGAACAAGAGCATTTAGGAGCTGGTTTATCTGTACGGTAAGTATCGGGTTTCAACCCTGGTTTCGTTGGTTTGGTTGGTGGTACAACACCTGTTGGTTTTATGGTGCTGGTTTCACTAGTGTTAAAGTCCATACAGAGCTGATCTCCTCCAAATACGGGTAAATCCTCGCACCGCATTCTCTCTGGCCAGGCGAAACCGTATTGTCGCATAAGAGGTGCACAACCAGACTTTGCACGTTCACACACACTTCTACAAGCCGGTAAAGGTTTACGATAGTTCGTTACGCATATCGGTGTGTACATACTGCAAAGGAAAAACTTGAGGTCGGTGGAGCATTTGATCTCAACTAAAGGCCAAAACTGATGTACTTCCATTCCAGCTTCCTCTTGTGAATCATGGTTAAATTGATTCGGCATGTATGTCATATTATAACCTATTCCTCTGCACATGGGTATCGTAATTTCTTCACATCGTGGTTCCCGGGCAGCAGAACATGGCATAAATAAAAGTCCAAAGGCTAACGAAAATGTTAATAATGCTTCCACAACGAACGCCATCTTTCAAAATCTCTTAAGACGGGTTCAGAATGTCATGAGCACTACTCACCCAATGTTTGTATGCTCAGGCAGGCTTCGACAAACAGTGGTGTCCAAACAGAGTTCCAAACGCACTGAGCTACCAGTATTGAACAAATAAAACAGTACGCTATTATTACTGTCCTCCCTACAAATGAACCGCTAGAATTTCAAAACCTGCTACAAATCATTTGCGCCTGAGTGAATCTTCGACTAAGTCTCAGAGACTTTTTATCAAACTTCACACAGGGTTCCAAAAAGCATTATAATATCCTGTTTGGTTTTGGTTATCAAGGAACGTACGTTTTCGGCTGGTTACAAGATCCAATATTACTATATAAACTTCCGGATGTCTAGTAATCGCTAGAGGCTGTACAAAGAGGAGTTACGAAGTTCGTGTGTGTTTCCTCCCCAACCAACAAGATGATAATGCCGGTGATGTGTTCAGTTTGACGGCCTATAGCAATTCATATCACACCAAGGTGCTAAAGCCAGCCTGTCATTTATGTGTCAGCTCATTATGCCTATTCACAAATGACGTAATGTGTCAATCATGTAATAGATCCCCCAATTAGCGTAACGGTTGGACGTGACGTCACGTCAGCTTACTCTCAACCAATCGTGTGATTTTTCTCATTTCTATTCAACTCCTCTCTACAAAGTTTTATAAAAAGCAGCAGAAGACAATTCATAAGCGCGCGAGTACAATACGTCTTTATGTGTAGCTTTTGTTAGGATACCTGTCTTGTTTCTTTAACTTTCTAATCAAGACGTATTGTTAAACGGGTGTTAGGCAAAACCTCCTTTTAACAAACTAACGTTCTTATTTACATAGCTTGGATTTCTCTTTTCTTTATTCGAACAACAGCTACCGTCTTCGAAAAGCATTACTTAAGTATATTTACATTTTCTGAATTTCAAAAACAGCAACCTGGGCAAATGAACATCCTAAACTTGATCAAACATATCAAAATAAAGGGAAAGTGAACTAGTCCCCTGAAAGGAACCCAGTCCATTAGTAAAGTATACTAAAATGAATGAAAAGCATGTTTAATTACCGAATAGGGTAACGCTATTATTTAATAGGTCTTGTTAGTTAATTATTCGTTGGTACTGGTTATTTAAGTACTTTTAAGTATATTTAAAAATATGATATACCATGTATCTCTAATGTTTACTTGGCTAATGGCACTAAGATTAGGACTAAACCAAATTATTTTCTGTTAGTCAATCCTAAAATAGGCCTATAGCCTAAGTCAGGGCGACGGTTAACTGTCTCATTATTTCGATTAAAGTTGTATTTTCTTTTCTCATGGCCTATGCCATTGTATAAAACAAAAGTCAGTTTCATACAATACTTTCTTTAGGCCCAAGAACTAGGCCTATCAGTACGGTATTTTACAGATTTCTCCGTACCGAAATTGTTATTATATTTTATAGGCCAGATCTTAGACCTAACGGTCTAAACACATGCCTACCATAATTAAATTGCAAGTCTAATAGGCTTAATTATTAAATTGCCCATTTTCTGATATGTATAGAAACAAATATTGGACATTGGTCTAGGCCTATTTGGAAAATGTTTGAATCTTAAAAATATCTTCATACTTTTATACCTCCCTGTTCGAATTATCGATAAAGTACATAGGTAAACTGTATATAGGCCTATGCCCAATCTCAAGACACGATGGGTCGCCGTATTTCAGTGTTGTCTGTGGTGTTTTGATAGTGATTAATTATTAAAAAATAAGGCCTGGCTTAGGTCTAGCTTAAATTTGAATGATTGATTGTTTTATGCATAATAAGAAAGTACCATCATCATTATTATACAGCAGTCCCTATCATGGTCACAGACCTACGGGTACAATCTGTAGTTTAAGTACGGTACGGTACTACAACTAATAGTCTAATAGAAAATACTGTAGTTTTTTTATGAATGTATTTAAACCTATATATACTATATAGGCCCAAAGGGCATACTTTATTTTAAAATGTGGCTACAAACCATTAAAAAGGTGGACTGACATCATTATAATTATAGACATAATGTTTGGTCTATTAGTATTTTAATTGATTTGGTCTTTGTAATTATGCTAAATTATAAGACCTTCAATAACAATGATTGACACCAAAAAGCACTCAATTAATTCTGATATAAAATTTCCAGTAATTTGTTACTCATTATAAAACGTATTGTGCTCAATACCCCAACATTGAAAACAATACAAAATCCAAGCCTGTCACCAGTCATTGTCAGGCGAGCTTTGTTACACCCTGGGCCCGTAATTATCTATTACTTCACACCTCTTTAGTGCAAATACTATAGTAAGTGATTCTTCAAGATAATAATTATTATCTGTATTCCTAGAGGTCTCTATTTTTCTTCCAAGGATACTGTAGTCGGTTGTTCATCTATGAATAGGCCTACGTCGTAGCCGAGATATTAACTTTTCCCTGATATTACGGACCGTCAACATTTCAAACCTTGTAGGCCTAATAAACTAACTGGAGGAACGAAGAAAATACCAGTATTACACTCTAAAATTAAATTACTTACGGTAACAATAATAATAATAATAAAAATTGGCATAGTTGAAATTCTGCAGGTCTACATAAACAGGGGTGGGTGGGGGAATCCAGCGGAGCTCGAAAGAGGGGACCTGTTGGGCAAACATAGGTGTGAAATTTTAACAGAAAGGGGTATCGTTCCCCCTGTCGGGGGAATTGTCCTGTCGGGGAATTCCTGGCGACCTCCTTGGTTTTACCCACATGTAACGGATGAGTACGTAGCTATGACCAAGGAGGGGACAAACAAACTTTTTCTCAACGTCCTATGGTTCAAGGTAAATTCAACGTTTAACAAGTCATACCAGTCGTTAATGAAGTAGGCCTATCCTAGGCCTATGATACCATTTATCGTTATAGGCCTACCTATGCAATTTGTTTCTGTCCTAATTTAGCCAAGTAACCCTTTTTTTTAAGTGTTCTCTGTTGTTTATCAACAATGTAAAGAGAAACACTTTGCACTGAAGGACTTGAGTAGATTTCGAATAAACACAACCGACGATGACGATAATTTTATAGTGCATATCTAATTCAAAAGGAGGAACTGCTTTGGTTTATGAACCTATTATTATTATTGATATTAGTGGAAGGCAATAATAAAACAAACATCTATTTGCCTAGGCCCTATGTGTAGGTAGGCTTCTGTATTAGGCCTAAATAAAAGTTTTAAAGAGTCTTTCACTGCTCGATAAAATCTCTTTAAATGTTCATGACAGAATAAATACGTTTATTAGTAAGTTTTTAAGATAGGAATTTGGATTTTTTGTGATAAGGAAATAAAGCTTTATCGAAAAGTATTTATTCACTATGGATATATTTTTGGGATAAAAAAGATAAACTGATTATAGTATTTAGGCCTAATTAATAATACTGTATATGTTTGCATGCATCAACCCGAGTGCCATTGTACCTCTAACCATGCTCTAACCATGTATATTCGTCAACCGTCGCGGCGGCAGAGTGCACCGCCTGGTTTACAGTCTAATGTAAATAGTCACCCAGTTAGGTCAGATGCTTGATCGCCGTTGACACTTCTCATTCGACATTTCATATGATTGGTTGCATGAGTCGCATAGCCCTACGAAGTCGGGTTAGAAAATTGTAAAATCTAATTAATTTCTATAAATTAGACCTATGCCTATTGTATATAACTTTATTGAACGTTGACGGTGATCGGTTAACGAATTTAACTGTATTTTGAGAGCACGACAATTCTCGTCACAGGCCTATCACAGTAATTATTCGACATAGGCCTAGGCCTACCTAGACTTATTATTATTATTATTAGTGAAATGCCAAATTCTAAACCAACTTGAATGCACCAGTCTGAATAATGAAATAGCCTAGGCCTAGAAGCTTAGGATTTAATATTTCGAAAGGCCAATACTGTATTTTGCCATTATTAACCCCATCATCATCGTCATCATTACGTCATCATAATGACAAGATAATCATCATTATATGTGTGATCATCAGTATGAACAAACGGTAACTTTTCTATTCATTGTTACAAGTACATCCTTCCAGCATAGCATAGGCCTACTCCTAGTTTTTGTGGAGGTCAGCTTTACCTAACTAAATCTCAACATCATAATTTCAGGGAGGCTATTTTGTAAAATAATCCTATATTCTTTTTAAATTTACCATTTAGATGGTCATTACATCTATGTCTTCTTATGGCTCATCAATAAGTTTTTCCAACACATTAATTTGGTTAAACGTCGCTAGAGACTAATTATTTTCTCTCAAATTGTAGTGGCTACAAAGACATTTAGCACTTTAAGTTGTTCAATTAGTTTTTAATTAGAAGAAGATACTGTACATTCAACCTCCATGGTCAATAGAAAGTACATTGGTAACAATTAGGCACCAACATGATCAGACATTACTAATAGGCCTAGCGTAATCAAATATTTGTTTCCTTGACAGTAACAACAAAATGCATTACGGAAATTATTTATTTAATTTATTATTAAAACGCACAATTATGCCCGGTATTCACTGTTCCCAGCTGGGCCTTTTCATTTTTTTTAATCTTATGCTTATTTCAGAAATGTTAGGTGTAAAACCTACAATAACCCTAATCTCTAACTATAACATCACGTTTAACCATACTCTTTGGAATAAGCCTAACTGTTTAGGCGACATGTGACCACTGTCCGTCAGCGGGTTGCGTGGTTCACCGTTTCTCGCCGGTAACTGTCATCCAAACTCGGCCGTGTTTCGCTGTTCGCCGCTTTTTATCTCAGCAAGTATTTATATTACGGAAATTGTTTGACGCGGTAGGGAATAGGTATTCTAATCCACTCTTAAATTGCAGGCAAATGGAGATTAAATCACAAAATCGAAGTCAATCAAATTCAGTTTTACTGTCCGATAGTCAAGAAGTATTCTAACAAACATTTTTAGAAAATAAACTTGACGGCCGTATGGATATCATTCCAAAATTGGCAAATTTAACGGAAAATAAGCCCTAAACGCAGGCATATTTACAATTTTGCAAACCTATTAAATTATAGACCTACTAGGCCTCTGTGTATTTTTTTTTTCTAAATGAACTTCGACTACAAGACAATTGCCGCAGTTTTCACATAAAATTTGACCATTATAATGTACAGTACGCCTCTAATAGCATTTCGACTGTTGAACCATGACACCGGTATGCAATAAGCTTATCCCATAAACTTACCGACCCGACCGTTTACTGTATAACATAGGACATAGTTTGTGTACCGGTACGTAACTGATATCGTTAAATTAATCTAATTTAGGACACATAGCCAGGGGAGGATTTAAGGGGGTGGGGGACTTAACAGGCTTAAACCCCCCTAAAATCGACCCGATTTATTTTTTTGACGGCAATGTAACCTAACATGAGGCTTTGGTTTTTTTTTTGCTTGTCAAAACGAAATCGATTTAAGCCCCACTAAACCTCAATCTTGGATCCGCCCCTGATATCGTAACGTTAAATATTAAGACATGAAGACTGGTTCATGGGATGGATGTGGCGCAGGCATACCGGCGTAGCAGCGTAACGTTAAACATTAAGACATGAAGACAGGTTCATGAGATGGATGTGGCGCAGGCATATAGCATCTATATCTCCCTACTGTATGCCTATGTGAATTCCGTAACTTGTGATAAAACACCGTTTCGTCAGTTCAAAACAATTCAATTTCGCAGTATGATGTCTGGCCATACACAATGGTCAACCGAATGCAATCAATAGAAAAACTTTCAATAAACATGAGTATAGAGGTCTAAACAGTTTATTGAAGATATTTCTCATGTACTATTCGCCCAACTCGCGGAAAATCTCATACAATTCAATCTCTTATAACAAAGTCAGTCACACAGTATGATGTCAAGCCACACAGAATATGTTGGTCAGCAGACTATAGAAAAAAACCTTCAATAGAAAACCAAACTTAATCACGTATTATCAAACACGAATGACAGCCTCATTAGTGTTATTGGAACAAATGTACCCCCTCACTGTGCCAATTCAATACTCCTCTATACGTCCTCTTAAGCCCTCTTGAGTAATAGACTAATTCGGTGATTCTCATCGACTTACAGGCGGCTCACAGAATTACTTTGGTTTAGGCACTTGAGCTTGTCATGAGCGGGAATTTGTTTGGTTTTAAAAAGTTAAGCTTATGCTATGATGATGAACAATATAAAAGTGATATGAAATATAAAAAAGTTTTTTTTCTATAGAAACTACACAAAGTTTGAGAAGTATTTATACTAAAAAACTACAGTGTACTTTCATTACGATGAAAACATTATTTGTCACAAAGCAAATAAAATGACGTCATAATCAATTTAAAAAAATATAAAATCCTTGGCGTTTAACGATTCTATAGATTAAGACGTTATTATAGTAGGCCTATATTTTAAAATATATTTCTCGACATAGGCCTAGGCCTATACATCCTATACATTAAATCGTTATTGCATCGTTCTAGCATGAAAACTTCTCAAATTTCTAGTATTTTCTATATGAACAAGTTTTTTATCGATTTATCGTTGATGGTTATTGTCATGGTATAAACTCATGGTCTTTAGGCCTATGCTTCAGGCTTAATTATTTTAACAATTCAATTTACTTTGATTGAAAATGTCTTTCTGAGTGTTAAAACTAATGGATGGCACCCTATCATGGTACGAATGTTTACAATACTCAGTAGCTTAACAAATATAAATTGATTTGAAAATTATATAAAAACAGAACAATCAATTTTCCTTATATTGATTCAGTATTCTGTACGGGGTCTTACGTTTGGTAATTTCCAATTGTTTGAACATCCCTAGTTTATGATTTTGATGTTATCCTACTGACAGAACGATACTCTCAAATTCAACATAATTCAGCATGATTCATATTTCCGAAACCCTCCTAAAACAACTAATCGCATTGTCGTATCTTAGACTGCTTAAATCAAATTCCAAAATATTCGATTTCAGAAAAAACAAGTTTGATAAGACTTAGACCAAGGCTTGGTTTACGGTACCGAGACCTACGATTGCAAAAAAGGGCTTACCGAAACCAAGACATAACTACGATCCAAGTTTTTATAAACCTCAGATTGCCGAAACAAAGGTTTCCAAACTCAGATTTCTGACACCAATTTTTCCGATACCTTGATTACCAAAATATGATTCGAAACATAGATTGTCGAAAATCAAGTTTCTCGGAACCCAGATTGCAAAACAAAACAAAGCTTGATTGCCGAAACCAAGTTTGTCGAAAACCAGATTGCCGAAACAAAGTTTACCGAAACCAGATTTCAGAAACCAAAATAACTACAACTTAGATTACAGAAATGAAATTTGCCGAAACCCAGATTTCATGCCTATGTATATTCCACAAATAAAAACAATCTTATCGAAACCTAGATTGCATAAAGCAAGTTTGTCGATACACAGATAATAGAAACCAGGTTTACCGAATCATAGATTGCAGGAACCAATTCGTTGATAAGTAGAGTGTAGATATAAAGTTTGTAAAAACTTAGATTACAAAGACCAGGTTAGGCAAAACAATGGATTTTCGAAATAAAATTTGTTAAACCCAGATAGTAAAAACAAAGTTTGGCAAAACTGAGTTTTCAGAAACCGAGTTGCCGAAACTTAAGATTTGGAAACCAAGTTTGCCGATCAAAAACAAATTTGTCGAAACAAAGTTTGTCGAAACCAAGATTGCCAAAACTAATTTTGTCGAAACTAAGTTTGTGAAAATCAGATTGCCGAAACCGAGATAGACGAAACCAAGTTTGTCGAAACCAAGTTTCTTAAACCTAGATAGTAGAAACCAATTTTGCCAAAACGGAGATATCAAAACCAATTTGCTGAAACTTGAGATTTCGAAACCAAGTTTACCGAAAGAAAACTTGTCAACATCAGATGGTCAAAACCAAGTTTCTCGAAATCAGATTGCCGAAGCTAAGATTGTCGAAACCAAGGTAGTCGAACGCAAGTTTGTCGAAATCGGATTGCAGAAACCAAGATAGTCGAAACCAAGTTTGTCGAAGCAAAGTTTGTCGAAATCAGATTGCCAAAACCAAGATTGCAAAAAAATAACATGTTTGTTTGTCGAAACCAAGTTTGTCAAATCCAAGTTTGTCGAAACTAAGTTTGTCGAAATCATATTTGTCGAAACCAGGTTTGTCGAAACTTAACTGTAGAGACCAAGTTTGGCAAAACACTAGATTTTGAAAGCAAGTTTGTCAAACTTTGTCAAAGTTTGTCGAATTCAA
>JAOTQE010142412.1:0-11613 GCA_025631205.1 Nesometra sesokonis | reverse complement strand
GGAGGGATAATCCTTTAAATTTGGTAACATTTAAAAGTCATTAACAGACACCTAAGAAACCGGGAAAGCCCATTTCCAGCCATCTAGAATTCCCCCGGACCCCTGTTCATTTCCTTCGTTTCCTGTTCGAACCCCCTTGCATAAAATCCTGGATCCGCCCCTGCAATGCCACTCTAAACCAGAAATTGTTTTAAGAGTCCCAAAATCAGTAAACGTGCCCTTCTAAACTGATTTGAAATTAAAAATAAAAATAGGCCCCATTGCCACAAACAATATTTATTTATATATCTATTTATTTGACGAACAAACATCTTTATATCCGTGGCAGTCAGTATCAATTGGATTACAGCATAATAACAAAATAAATCGTAACATTAACATTAAGAAAAACAAAAAACAAAAAAATAAAACAAAAAAACATAATACGGTAAGCTAAAAAACAAAAGCAATGTAGGAAGTTAGAAAAATAACGTATTAAAATTAACATAATGACAATGTAACAAAAAATAGTGGTTATTTTGCCTGTCGTAACAGATTTTTGTAGTATATTTCTGTGTCATTTAAGCCTGGATAAAGGCTTTGCAGTTTACATACTTGCCTTCAACTCCCTGGGTTTGAACTTGGCCACCATACACCAGGTTTCCCCTAAGTTTCACAATAAAAGTCTGGGTTTAGAAAGTATGACATAGACTTTATCCTGTAAATTATCAAGAAAACTTACTGTTTGATGACATGAAGAAAAAAAAAGGTGAAAAAACAAGGGCAAAGGGGTATCCCCCAACTCTTCCGAAAGATGCACTGAATTCTTGATTTAGATCAGCAAGGAGAGCTTAAAATATGCTCTGATTTTATCATGTCAAGTTTGTGGCGACCCTGTCGTAACTATTGACAACTACAGTTGTATAATTAGAATTGGTTTATGACTGGCATAATGATAGTTGTTATAAACAACTACAAATAACCTAAAATAGTTTGGTACTGTACAGTATAAAAAATTAATAAACAAAAAGGCACATTTAATATTTATAAAGTATAAATATCATATACTTCAATTAATAAAAGTAGTAATTTTAACTTTTAATTTATACTGTATTTTGTTCCATTTTTCAGACACCTACACCAATGGCTGTGACTTTCGCTGGACTGTTGCGTGGCATTTGTTGGTTGTTGATCTTAATATTTATCGCCTGGCCGGTGGCGTCATTCATCGCAGGATTGTACATCTTCCTTCTTCCGTTCGCTGTCTGTATTGAACTCTGTAAACAAACTACAGATTTTCTTGAGTCGATTCTGAAATTACCATACACAGTTACAGACAATATGAGACAGATGAAACCACTGTGTGATTAAGGAGAAAATGCATAATTAAGAGAGCCACCTGTATTTAAATTAATTATGCCAAACGTATAGGCTATGGAATAAACAAATGAATAATTATTTGTGAATATTACCACCTGTATTAAAATTTTACTGTTTCAAACTGCTTTTTAATAATAAAATATTTTTTTTATTGATAACATTTCCACTATATAGAAGACATCAGAAAAACAAATATTCAGTTTATTTTTAAGTCTAAAACCATAGAATTATTTTTTTATATCAGTTACAAATGTCTAACCATTGTTGTAGTCAAAATGTTATCATTATTGTCTTCACCATTACCATTGGAGTGAAGCTTTAGGTGGTGGTTAAGATACTTGCCTAAATTCTGAGGTCATGAGTTCAAATCTTGTGACCAAGGTTTTTATCTCATGATCAAAACAACTCCATTGTTATACTTGCGTAAAGCATCATGTGTATATTTGTCAAATATTGCAACCTATGCATCTTTGACCATTGGCTATTGAAAAATAATAATACTATTACTGTAAGAATCTTTATCATGACTAGGATTAAATGTATAATTTTTGCTAGATCAGTACAAGTACTGTCATCATACTGAAGTACAGTATGGTATATTTTTAAGCTCAATCCAGACTGTCAAATTTTATTGACAAAAAAACTTTGATGTACCTGTATATAGAAATGATATATCCATGTTTAATGATGTGACATCATCATGACTGAATATAGGCATACCAAAGTTTTTTGTCAAAGAAAATTTGATAGTGTGGACTGATCTTAACATGGGTAGAATTATCAATCAACATGTACTACCAATAAAGTATTTATTTCAAAATATCACGGTTTTTAAAGAAGTTTTATTACTTGCATTATGATCTACATATTTTGTTTCATTTTCGACAGCAAATGTTTTACTCTGCCCTTCTAAAACCAAATTGCTGGGATAAAAGCACAACCACCACAGATCATTTTGAAAGATGGTGGATTAGTCAAAAAATCCATTGCAGCCCCACCATGTTTGGGACTAAGTAAAACCAGTAGCTGACAAAATTAATAAAAAAATGAACAAAAAAAATGTTTTTTATACCCTTTTGTATATTACTGTGTTTTCTGTGTTTTTATCCAATGTTAATTTCTGCATCCTTATATATTTCTTACAAGTTTGGGATAATTTTTTCTATTTAACCAATAATGAAATTTAAAAAAATACTCCAAATCTCAATCTCAATGTTTCTGTTTCTGTGTTACTAGTTATATGAGATGGTATAATAATATACCCATCATATCTGATACCCATGTAGAAAATTAAAATTAGACTGTACTTTAGAATTTACAAGAAATACTCAAAACAGGTACTCTCTTCCGAAAGGTCCACTAATAAACTTCAAGTAAGAAAGTATAATGCATAATCCAAGCAAAGAGATATACGCCATCGTGACAAGATTCAATATTTCAACATAAATTATGTCATCATCAGGAATGAAAACATTAAAAAATGTATAGTTCTCAAAGGAAACTTGAACCTGCGCTTGAATGTAATTTCAGGTTCAAATTTAAACATTTTATCCACTCGGCTAAAGATCGATCTGATGATGACATAATTTATGTCAAAAGATTGAATCTTGTCACGATGGCATGTGTCTCATTGCTTAGAGTATGCATTATACTTTCTTACTAGGTACTCTCTTGGTAATAGTATTACCGAATTTGGCCTTAATTGCTCCCTCGGCGATGCAAATCATTATTTTGCTTGTCATCTTAAGAATCGAGTCATTTGGGATGCTGGTGGCGCGGTGTTCATTCCCCCTCAGTGTGGCCAGGAAGCGGTATATCATCCTACCGCTTTCGACATTACAATGTTAGTAGGTATGTCATTATCACCACCACTATCATTGCTGTCGCCATTGTCTTCATCACCGTCATTTCAAATGTTTACCAATATCTCCTGAATCAGAAGCATTCAGTTTTGTACCATTTGCCTAAGTCGAAAAACCCAACCAGGGCTAAGGTTACATTAACAAAAAAAGTAGGCCTAACCTTGTGCACTGTGAGGGATCTACTCCTAAAAATTAGTAAGGGATATGACCCTCCCCAGGATTGCATGTGCAACACTTGAGGTCATTGGTGCTCTCTACCTTTCAATATTCTTCTACTAAATGTACTTCTACACATGTCCTGCTTTGTCAACCAATACGAGTATACCTGCCAACTTCTTTTGGCTCCAACGCGTGAGACAAACCCCGCCTCCAGTGCTGGACCACATTTTCTCCTATTTTGTTCTGGCAAGCAAAAAAAAAAAAAGAAAGTTTTTTGACCGTTTCTGCCCAAATTATCACTGTTCGGGGGCCGTTTTTACCATATTTTTTGCACTATGATGTCTCACACGTGAGAGAATCTGTTGCATTAACTTTTTATGAGTGAGGATTTTGCTAATGCGTGAGAAAAAAATTATTTATGCGTGAGACATCCAAAATAGGCTCCAGTGCGTGAGACTCGCGCATAATGTGGGAGAGTTGGCAGGTATATACGAGTAAAAATTCTTTGTGAAACTCTACTTTTTGTAGGGTAACAGCAGCTAGGTTAAACCAGCATATTTATATCATGCTCAAATCTCATGACAAACATTAAACTTTATACGTTTCATGAAGACAGATAGACAAAGGACAAGATACTGTGTACAAACATACTGTTATCAGGGTATCTATTGTGTAAAATATAATTTCTTATTTTACTCTACAATTTAAAAAAAAGTTGAAAAGTATAAATTTGGGGCTCAATTGCTCTATGGACAGTCTTCAGTTAGGAGGCTAACATCAGGTTATAAGCATTTTTAACATTTATAAGTAACATTTTAATTAGTTAATGTTAATGATGATAATCAACGTATATAAATGTTAAATAAATAATGTTAACTTGCTGATTTGTATGACAGGAGAGTTCAATTACAGCAGGGCCACCATGGTTGGGGTTGTTAAAAGAATTGTAGACCGATAGATGCTCGAAAATAGAATTTTCAGTAATGTTGTATTTACCTTTTCAGGGTCATATTCAGTGGCAATGCTATGGTGGGGTGGGGGTGGCTGGGGACCTTCCCCCTTGGAGAGAAATTTGAGATTCCGTCGGGGGTTTAGTAGGTCTAGTCGAGCCTCCAATATACCAAACGGCTGGGGAATTTCTGGCTCCACTGGTTATCATACTATAATTCGAGCAATGTTTGTCTGTTTGTTCCTCTACTCCTCCCAGGTCGTTGGTTCGATCTCCATCAAACTTAGTGGGTGGATACAGGTTTACCGCAGAATTACCCTCAAGGGTTCATTTTTGGAAAAGTCAAGGTTACTGAGGTCAAAGGTCAAATAACTTTTTTCGCTACTTCTTGGTCCCATCTTGGCCAAACTTGGTGGAAGCATTGAGACCAGAATTGCTGATGATGGGTAACAGGGTCAAATGTCAAGTGTAATTTGACTAGTATTCATGAATTTGGAAAAAAGCTATGGTTTACATCCATGATTGGGGCCCAGTTGAGAAAATTTTAATAGAATTTGGAACTTCCAGAGGCTCGGAAATGACATTTTCTGCTTTTGAAAGTGTTGATTGAGACATGACCACAATACTGGTAGGTATACTTTTAGAGGCCCAGATTGTGCAACAAAACTTTTTTGGCTCCAAATAATATTCTGCCAAGTCAGGGGGCCCAAGTTGGTTGGACCCCGCTAGATCTGCATCTAGAAGTGCCAGTGGGAGGGGGTGGGGGAGATAGGGAGATGTTACATACATCAGTGGCGGACACAGGGGTGTTGCCCTAGTTGCCCGGGCAACACCCTTAATTTCATAGTTTTCTTGTAATAACATATAAAATCCGAAAATAGTACAGCATGTCCATTTCATCGAATATCAATATTGAAATTTCTGGGGTTGGCAGAGAATAAGTTGTATGCGCATAATACTCACTTAACCCTATCGGGGGACACATGTTGCCCCAACTATAGGATTTTGACTCTGGGCAACATCCTTAAATGCATTCTGCGACCGCCACTGTACATACACTTATTTAGTAGGAGTATTGCTTCCAGGCATCTAGATATTGCTCTGCTTGACTGAGGAATAGTGCAAAACCACCTCTATTGCATTCCAGGATTATCCAGTGAGCAGTATACCATTATTTTCTATTGACCTACTGGAAACATATCATTACCGGTATACAATAAAGGAAGTATCTGCCATAGTGATATTAATGTTGAATTGTGTGTTTGAGAATTTTTTCATAGAAGTGTAGACCTGCCTTTATTTCATATTCCAGGATTCTCTAGTGACCGATATATCGGTAATTTCTTTTGACCTACTGGAAATGTAACATCCCCTATACAGTACTTAATTATTTCCTGTGAAACATGCGCTGCTTTACTATATAAACACTACTGTCTGGTATAAATTTAAATCATTGTATTGGTAAGTCTATCTACATTCTTGATGCCATTTTTTCAATTTTTTTTTATTGTATATTTGTAGACAATACGTTTGTATAAAAATAGGATTCATTTACTTTGATTGAAAAAAAAAAATTCTACAATTTTTTCCAAAGCTTTTCCAGAGCCAAAACTGTGCATTCCAAAACCAATTTTGCAAAATAAAAAACAAAAATATTGTTTTATTAAAAATTGAAAAATACAAAACTACAGAATATGTTTCATTTATTAATTTTCTAAGTTTTAAAAATTTTCATAACTTTTCCATAACCAATAAGTCATTTTCCAGGACCTTCAATGGCTTTTGAAAACACTGATTTGAATTTTCATTCATTAACAAAATATGTAAAATTGACTGTACCAATTATTTTTCAGGATACTGTATAGATCTAACAAGGAAAACAGAGCAACTTGTGATTCCATTTATCAAGAACGAAAGGTAAGAAAATAGAAATATATTTACACTATTTGGTTTGACAGTTGCAACCATAAATAAGCTTATTCAAATATTTTCCCTTTACATTTTTGTGGTATACATGGTGCACCGTGTGTTGTTGGTTTTCAGAACTTGTGATCTGGAGTTTAAAAATTGCAGTTAGTAGTCATGCTTTGTTATTCCAGCTTATCAAAAAGTTGAAAAAGTGGTCGTATAAATAATCATGCCATGCTTCAACGTTAGAACCAAGTAGACCATGGTCCATCATTAGAAACTAACATTTGCAGAAGTATTCGGAACATAAGTTCATTATTGAACCTTTTCCTGCATGACACCTGCCAACTCTACCGATTTTGGCTGTAGGCTACCGCTTTTCCATCGTATTCGTACCATTTTTTTTTGAAAAAGTGTACCAAAAAAGGTCATTAGAAAAGCATAAAAACTACTATAAATTATCAAAATATATACTAATTGTGTGCAGTATTGGGCAAATTTAAATCAATAGCCTCCAGAGACGCCAATGTGGTGATTGGAAAAATCTGAAAGACCTAGACGCTCCTGCAAGGCAGCCTGCTGCTTTCGATATTACAGTGTTGGCAGGTAATGCATGGCTAATAAACCAACAAACTAATTATTAAAAAAAAATTGCATTATGGAAGTGGATGTTTATTTTAATGAACTGTTTTTAAAAAAGGTACAAATTTAGGGTGTGTTAATTTAAATTGGTTTATTGGACAATTCTGTTTATTTAAGCCTACTGGCCAGTGGAAAGTCCACATTAAACTGAGGGCTGGCGGCAGGGGCGCAGCCAGAGGTGGGGTCGCGGGGGTCAGGACCCCCAAAAATTTTGATGAAAAAAATTTTTTTTTAGTAAAAATGTCATGAATATTATAGTATAGCATGAATTGTAAACCAGAAACCAGCCATCGTTATCAATGTAGACTGATACTCAACTTCCTCACTATCTCAATAAAAAAATGAGGAACTGATGTTTTTTTTTTTTTTTTTGCTCATCAAAACCAAACCGGCAACCACGCCCACCCGGACCTCGATTGGGACCATGCCCCGCCCCGACCACCACTCCTGAACCACCCTTTCATTTCATCCTGGCTGCGCTCCTGGGCGGAAGCATTATAAAAGTGGTCAGGCAAAGTTGGAGAATCCACAATTATTATCATACATTTTTTAACGGTTTTTTTACATTTGTCAAAAAGTGGCCTGGCAAACGCCTGACCAGCTGGACCGTTTTCGCCGGCTTTGAAACCATAGTGATTTTTACGCTGCCTAAAATTAGTGTCATGGGATACATTATAATTTATAGACCGATATTTCTAAACAGTTAAAGTTCCAGCATATATTACCCTTTACAAATTGAAATATGCTGGAACTTCAACACAGTTGCAGTTGTCAGCATATTTCAATCTTTAACGTGTTAACTATAGCCGCTATATTTGATAGTCAATCTTAATGGGTGTTGCAAGAATATAACTATTCAACAATGACTTAAATAGCATCTTTAGAGCCAGGTTTTTTGTTAAGAAATGGGGAAATTACGCTCCCCCATTCATGGACTGAATCTCTCACCCTGTAATTAAATTTCCATCTCATTTTCAAAATGACACCCAATGGTTAGAGGTGGTTAGGGAAAGTGAGAGCAACTGAAATGCGAAGTATATATAATATATATAATTGATAAATTGCTTAAGAGCCAACTATTTGACTACTAGGTCAGTGACAGAGGAACGTTTTTCTGGATCGGGGGAAACAAAATTTTTGTTCTGATACCCCAAGGACACTTCCTGGTATCGGGAAAGAGAGGCACTCAACCCCATTAGAATGAAGCAAAAAAAAAAGCCATGTTATTGCCTATTAGTTTCTGCTGTCCTGGTCTTATTTCTTGCTTTTTTATTGCTTTAAATCTCTAAAGGGAAGTGCTTGGGCAACCTTGATGATACTCATAGCAACAAAATAAGTCGGCCTATCTGATTTACTAGTTGATGTAACATTTCAGATTTTAGTGGGGGGGGAACTGTCCCCCTAGTTACCAATGGGGATGCATCACCTCCATCCACCCCTCTTCTGCCGCACATGTTGAATGCTTGTTTAAAATTAAGAGGCATTTATTTAAATTAAGACTGGTGCTTATTCAACAGAGCACAAATCTTCATGTTTAAAGTTTTACTTATTCAGGACCGTAGCCAAAATTAAAAAAACAGACGAGGCGACACACAGGAGCCCATGCGGCATATAGGGCCAATATAAAATATAGGCCTATATTTCAGAAAAAACAAGATTTTGACTCTGAAGAGATGGCCGAGACGGCCGCCTTGTCTGCCTGATGCTGGCTACGGCCCTATTATTCGAGTGAGTGATACACTGTAATCTTTTTTTCCATCTTTATTTTACAGATACAAACTAATTTTCATCTGACAAAATGGCAAATTGTGGTTGGCTGTGGAGTATTGTCTGGTTGATCATCTTGCTTGTGATTGGTTGGCCGATCGGTATCCTATTCGGACTACTCTACGGCATATTTTGCGCCTTCCCACCATGTTGCGGTGGTTGCCAGGACCTTACAAACTTTCTTCACAAAGGGGCAGAGCTGCCACGCACATGTGCTCAAAACATGGTTGCTCAGAAATCTGGGTGTTAATTGCATCAGTTGGAGATGCTGGTAAAGCAGATGTGTTCAGGTTAATTTTCATTCAAGTGTATTGACTGACCATTGAAAGATTCTCTCATACTTTAAGGACCTCACATTATTAGATTTTAACATGTCATTGTATAAGGTATAAAAATCTGTTATCTGAGACAATCCAACCTAAAATCTAAAAAATCAAGATCAGCCTTTCTTTTAAATGTTTCAGATTTCATTTCTTTTAAATACATACTGTATCTCAAAAATAACAAAGTTATTCCAAAGGCACAAGTCATTGAAGTACAGTGACAGATTTCTATTACAATATAAAGATTTTTTTAGGAATAAAATTGGCTATTTATTAATGTCTCTGTCTTGTAGTTGCCATCTTATGTCTACCTAACAAATTTGTTTGAGAATTACCCGAGTCTTTCCAAAAATTCTTCCCAGCTTCTTTCCAAATAGAACATTTTTAGAATGTTGTTAGAGGCATTTTGTTACAACAGGTCAGACCTTGACTTTTACCAGGGAGGTGTACCCAATTTTACGAACCCTCAGTTTTACCGATGATGCGACTCATTTTGCGATGTGACGTCTCAATTTTACAAACCTCTGATTTGCATGTTTCGTAGTCTTTTCTACAGTTTGTTGATTCCACTGTATGCTCTAGATCTACGTTTCCTGTAATACTGTAGTATAGATATTTGGTGTTGTGTATAGAATAGGTCTTTGTTAAACATAGTTTTATTGAAAATAGTAATTGTAATATTGGAATTAATGTAGAAATGATAAATTAAACCAAACACATTCAGGAAATGTTCATGACATTTTAAAGAAAAAAATGTTATACTTTTTTACTGAATCGAAATATTTGAAATACTGTACTAAAGTATAATTTTCTCATGTTAGTACTTCGCTAACAATTGTCAATGTTTAAATTGTGGTTTTAATTCGAATATTGTAATACTGCAGTTTTTGATATACCATAAATGACCTAATTGGCCCTTATTAAAATGTAGAAGTTTTTAGTGCAGCAGTTATTGGCAGAGGGCAGAAATGGCAAGTTGGGATTGGCTCAATGCATGACAATGCCTTGCAATCATCTAAAAATAATTACAGTTAATCTTGGTCATTCTGACTTATTTCCAAGTCAAATTCATGCCATTTGGTATTTTCCATTAAATGACCATTAACTGTACTAACTTTAACAGAACTATCTAAAACAAACAAAATGTCAATGGTATGGAAGAACCATGTACTGTATAGCATTGTTATACTCATCCAAAATGCATCATTCTTTGTACAAATATATAGCTAGGCACCATGGCTTGCAGATTTTTGGGGAGCTGTGTGTGTAACTTTCGTCCATCTAGCGCATAAAATCAAGGGAGAACATGCAATTGATGATGGAAAAGATGGCGCTTGCTAAAAAATGTGTAGATAGGCAATTAGGCTTTGGCTCTAGTTTGTATTATCTACTTTTTTTAATTATTGTTTGGTGCTAAGCTGGAGTCTTAACAGAATTAGATGAATGTATAGATACTTATGCAGTTTTGGCACACTCAAATTACAGTACAGGGGCAACCCTATTTAGGAGACGCTTTATTCCTGAAAGTGGACAAACTTTAATCCATGACTTACTAAAAATGGTACAGTGGAACCTCAATTTTGCATATGTCAATTTTACATACTCTAAATTTAACTAAAAATGGAAAACTAGTAAACTTTAAAAATAAGTTTCAACTGGAAATAGTTGTAATATTGGAATTAATGTAGAAATGATAAATTAAACCAAACACATTCAGGAAATGTTCATGACATTTTAAAGAAAAAAATGTTATACTTTTTTACTGAATCGAAATATTTGAAATACTGTACTAAAGTATAATTTTCTCATGTTAGTACTTCGCTAACAATTGTCAATGTTTAAATTGTGGTTTTAATTTGAATATTGTAATAGTGCAGTTTTGGATATACCATAAATGACCTAATTGGCCCTTATTAAAATCTTGAAGTTTTTAGTGCAGCACTTATTGGCAGAGGGCAGAGATGTCAAGTTGGGATTGGCTCAATGAGTGACAATGCCTTGCGATCATCTAAAAATAATTACAGTTAATCGTGGTCATTTTGAATTATTTCCAAGTCAAATTCATGCCATTTGGTATTTCCATTAAATGACCATCTCTAAGTCAAATTTTTTCCAAGTCAAATTTTTTTCAATGTCACTTTGAATTTGACTTAAGTTTAACTGTACTAACTTTAACAGAACTATCTAAAACAAACAAAATGTCAATATGGAAGAACCATGTATAACATTGTTATACTCGCCCAAAATAAACTGAACCAACCAAAATGCATTATTCTTTGTACAAATATATAGCTAGGCACCATGGCTTGCAGATACTTATAGCGTCATGGTGCTTTAAATCACATTTCTTGCCATGCTTAGTAGAGAGCAGCCCTTTATTGGAGAGTGTTAATTTATTGTAATTATACAAAAATTGCATGAACATAATACTATAGTGTAACACTATATTTAATACAGTATGTCTGGATGTTTTACTTTTTATTTTATACAGTACACTGTTGTGTCATCCCCCGGATAATTACCCCCCGGAAAACCACCGCCGGAGGACAATAACCCCCCGGTATGTTCACCCCGGATAACTACCCCCCAAAGACAATTACCCCCGGACAATCACCCCCGGATAATTACCCCCAAGGACAACTAC
>JAOTQE010142401.1:0-11613 GCA_025631205.1 Nesometra sesokonis | reverse complement strand
TTTTCAATGCAGGCGAGTAAACTCGCCACTGGCGTAGGCAAGAACATTTCTTTCCCAGTGCCAACGACGAGTATACTGTCACCTAATATTTTCCCGCCAAAATACTAGACACTCTGATATGGGACAAAATAAAACCATAAAAATATATTTGTACATATTATAAACCTGTTCTGGAACACGGGAATGAAACAGGAAAAGGGGTCTGGCAGTTAACGTGTTAAATTAACGTGTTGATAAGTACTATACTACGTAATTCAATCACTATCATTGGGTATGGTATTGGTGGGGTTTTTAAAGGTTGTTTGTTAGTTTTGCGGTGTTTTCCCTTGTTTAAACTGTTTTTGTTTCTTTCTGGTTGTATTATGCACCATATCTATAGAAATATTTTATTCTATTTATTGTGACATATACAGGGGCGGATCCAGGATTGCGGTTTAGGGGGCTTAAATCCCGATTTGGTTTCGACAGGCAAAAGAACAAAAGGTCCTGGATTCGCAAGTCCGATATTAACCACTAGGAGTTCCCAAATACAGCCGTTGTGCATTTATTTTTATTTGTTCATTTATCTTTTGCACCCAAAAAAAATTGTTTCGGCTCAATTGTAGGGGGGACTTAAGCCTGTTAAGTCCACGCCCCCCTCCCCTACATCCACCACTGATATATAATACTAGTGGGGAATGGGCCAGAAAGCAATAAAGAATCCAGTCTATGGTGGTAACGTACTTCTGCGTAATTTATGCTTTACAATGTACCATTTACAGTTAAATTATTGATTTTTGTTTAAATTATCCTGCTTTTTCCTTGGTATATCTACTTCAAATTAGCCATGTCACAAATTGTGTGACATGGTGTAGTAACCTCATTTTAAATTTTATTTATAAAAGTTTGAGAAATTTAGGAGGAAGCAAAATAATAGCATCTTCATAATAAACGCATTCCAAACAATGCCTTTTTTGTCAATAATTAATAGTTACGTAACATATAATTTTTTCAGTGGCGTAGATTCCGTTTCACCAAAAAATGACCGACCAATGTTCCCTTTGCTGTTTGCTGTTCAAGAAAAGGCCTGTGTATTACTACATTATAACATACTGTATTACAGTATAACATGATGTTCACTTGATTATTTAATTTCACAAAAAATGGGATTGGTACATGGGGGAAGGTACACGTTTCCCCAGCATTTTACATTTTAGGTCTACTCTAAAATGTATTCATCAACCACTGAATTACCAAACAAAAAATGTCTATACATTTTCATTTTAAACTTTAAAGAAGGGGATGCCTTTCATACTAACCCACCGCTAGGCCTCCGTCACCCCACCTGCCCAGAAGGGTTTGGAATGTTTTCCCACATATTTTGGAGTGGGGACCCCGCCCACCCTTTTCCTGATGTTCTGTGTATGAGAATCTAAGGGAGCATTTCTCTAGGAGAGGACATCCTCCCCTCAGTCACTGCCGTGATATCACAGACCCACATTGTCTGTACCCCTACATAAATTATTCTGGCCACGCCACTCAACTTATTAAATTGTAAACTAGATTTGAACTCGTCATTCTGACGAGTTAGCTGATCTTCATGGTTACGCAAAATATTTTGGTGCAATCAACATGAGAAAACTGACAAAGACAAGAACATCAGGAGCTTTAACCATATACCAACTTTGATAATTTCAAAGTCATATAAAAAATATTATGCAATTAATAAAAACATAATAATTCAGATGAACAATGAAGTAAAATGTATATACAATAAAATTTTAAAAGAACACTTATAGCATATTCATTACTTCTAAAATAAAACTGGTAAATTTTCAAACCAATTTTATTAGATGAATTCAGGAAATCTTTAATGCAGGACCTTAAGTTTCAAGGTCTGAAATTTATAAACACCATAGATAAGCCAGTTTTTATTTTGATTACTCTGGACAAGATAATGCTGTCATTATATCTGTCTTTTCTAAACCTCTGATAACTGTCTGGTTAAATAAGGTCATGTTCCATGTAGAGAAAGATCTCATGTACAAAATAACAACATTTCTTAGAGATTCTACCATTAATTACAGACGGTCAAACATTTCATAATAGTTAAAAAAAACATTTAAAAAATTGAACGCCGGATGACGTCACAATATTAATTACCGTCATTATAAATTGATAAAATCATATCAACAACTCATATGGTCTCAAAGGAAATTTTATTGGGAGATCACCTATGATCCTAAGGAAATATTGCTGATTAAAAATAGGCATGATTTTGTCATATTTTCACGGTATTTTAAGACAAATACGCACACACGGATTCCCATTATTGATCATTACTATTTGATTTCAAATGACTGAGCAGAAATACAGATTTTTTTTAATACAGTACTCTAAATCCAAAATATAAGAAACACGTCATTTCTACCTTCCATACGTGCCACGCACTTAAAAATGTGCGCCCATGTGGACAATTTATGAAAACTGTGATAGGCTAAATTCGACCTGAAACGTGCTCTTATCCACCATGTACAACATATCGAGGTTTCAAAGAAAATGACGGCCATTACCAAGATAAAACATAATAAAACACTAAACACACTAGTTTTTAAATTTCAGATTAAAAAAGGACGTCACAATGTCTGATCTGGTCCTATGAATCATGGAATCTTATCTAGAACTCATCTGCTTTCAAAATATAAAATAAAAATTGGGAGTCACCAGTCATTATGAGGAGCTATGGCGAGATCCATTTTGCCATGTTTTTACCAATTGAAGTTATAAAGGTACACGTATGTACGCATCACAGTGCGCGAGCAAGCTATTGACACACATGACCTTTACAACTCATCTGAAGTTTATGCTCACTAAATATGATTGAGAAATGACAATTGGTTAGGAAGATATTACGGATTGCGTAAAATATTATAAATAAACAGAGTTACGTATCAATGACGTCACATATAACGATATCGTGTTTATTGGCAAAAATGCGCACACGGATGCGCAAGTTTGATCATAGGGCATTGTACTTGCCCCTGAAATTACTGAAAGGAAGAAAAAATTGTTAATTCAGTCTCAGGAATGCATAATATTGGAATATATTATATTTTCTATCGCCTCTGAAAAAACGTACGTGCGCACGGAAAATTTGTGAAAATTATGAAATGCTTAAAAATGACATGAATCATGCTCTAATGTGATCAAAAGGTGATTTCGAGATTTTTTTTAATCAAAGAGCTAGTGTGATATAGGACTTTCAAGATCTACCTCAAGTTTATGCTCACTAAATATGATCTAGAAATGCCAATTGGTTAGGCAGATATTATCAAAAATGTAAAATTGCGCGTAGATGACGTCACGTATGGCTGATTACCTTAAAAGTGTTAATTCTTCTATTCCTGACCAAGAGCTATTATCTTTGAAATTTTTATGTTAATAACTCATTCAAGTTCTGAGAAATCCTGTACGCAAAAAATGGAAGGAAAGAAAAAAAATAGTTGATTTTGACAATAACAATAGCAATTATTGCAGATCAGCTAAAAAGAAGTTGATTCTGACAATAGCAATACCTGATCCGCAATTATTGCGGATCAGCTAATTATTGTACTTGCCATATATGTTCTTTATCTGCATTGTGTCTGAGACTATCTCAGATGTGTTTATGCTTTTTACTAAAATCCCAATAAAGTATTTTCCCTATTTTTCACTAATTTTCATTACTGTAAGTCCAAGCGGTATGTGAAAAGGCAGACATGTTTTTCTAAAATAACAATGAAATATTGGTATTTTATAAACATTCATCATTAAATACACACACATTATATATAAACAGACAGATAATTAAATTGTCTATCAAATGGGATCATTTCAGCAAATACAATTTATTTGTAGAGTTACAAAGGGAAAGCAATTTTGTTCAGGTATGACAAACAGCGCCCCCATATCAAAATATCAACTTTTTTTTATGAAACCCTATAAAAATGGATAATAACTTGATTATGCTTTTTAACAATAGTTTTTCCTTTGACCAATTTGTAAATAATATATTAAGGAAGTTTCTGAGAAAAAAAATGAATTAAAAATATTTATGACTTGTTATCTTACATGAGGCCAATATATGTTGCATGAGTTGAATTTTTCTAAAATTTGGCTAAAATATTGCATTTTCACCTTAAAAATAGCATTTAATATCAGAAAATATTTTGATTCTATATTTTATTGGAACAATAATTTAATTGTCTTTCAAATAAGCTTAATTTCAACAAGTTCACTTAATTAGTTATTGAGGTACATAGGATAGTATACTTCTAGTAGTACGGGTGCTAAGGTGCCAATTTAGGCAAATACTTCAAATTGTGATAATATTATTCTGAAACTTGGTATAGTTATTCATTAGGATATCAAAAACATGCAACGGAAGGGTTGCCAAAAATTTGGTCAGGGGAAAGCGGCCATTTTGGAATTTAATATGGCGGACCTCAAATATTCACTTTTGTACCATGTCTCGGTAACCAGTGAATGTAGAAACTTTGTTTCTCTTTTAAATTATTCAGGACATGCATATTCTTATTTGCTTTAATGGTATTTTTTTTACTAAAAATAACCGAAAATGGTATTTTTGACCTTTGATCTCAATTTAATCATATATCTATATCTTCACAACCGTTTGTCGTGCAGAGTTCATTTTTCTCTTAAATTGTTCAGGACATTAATGTTTATATGTGCTCTAATGGAAATATTTCACTATAAATAACTGCAAATGGTATTTTTGACCTTTGAACTCAATTTTACCATAATATCTATATCTTCACAACCGTTTGTCGTACAGAGTTGATTTTTCTCTTAAATTGTTCAAAAAATATATGTTCATATGTACTCTAATGGAAAAGTTTTACTAAAAATAATCGGAAATGGTATTTTTGACCTTTGACCTAAATTTCAACATAATGTCTATATCTTCACAACTGTTTGTCGTACAGAGTTAATTTTCCTATTAAATTGTTTAGGACCTGCTTCTTTCTATTGGCCCTAATGTCAAAGATTTTCTAAAAATAATCAAAAAATAGTATTTTTGAACTCTGAACTTTTTAGCTATTTTCAATATCTTCATAGCCATAATTGTGTGACTTATATTCAACTATCTCTTAATATTTAGGCTATACGCCTAAGTGGTTTGTAATAGCTTTACTACTGTTAAAAAATTGTGCTTACAGTAAGGCGTCCCCAAACAAGTTTAGCATTTAGCTTATGTTGAACATTTCTGACTAGAGCACTTGTAAGACGGACCAGGGAGGAAACCATTACAATAATCAAGCCTTGATGTTATAAGAGCATGAAAAAGCTATGTACCCGTTTTTTTGTTGAGAAATTTTTGTGTGTTTTTGATGTTGGGGATATTGGCTATAGCTTTAGATGAACACAGGGCTACTTCTTGGTTCCTTTTCTAACATTTTACCTGGCAACCACACAGCTTAGTACTTATTAATCCATTCTTTCTGCATTTGCAACTTCCAAGTTCAGTCGGTATGTCCACAACGAATTAACACCATGGTAACATTTAAAGGTTCCAGCAGAGAGCTCCAAACTGGAATAAAGTTGTTGCCATCTTTCATCCATCCCAACTAATTAGGATCTAGACAACTGTACCACATATGTTCTTTTAATGCAGCAGATGCTGGGAGATATTCTCTAATTCTTTTCTCCTACTTTTAAATAGATATCGCCCTGCCTCGTTTACTTTCATACCATCAAATGTACTACAATACATAGTGACAACAAACTGTTCTAGATAGTCTGTATTTTTCACTAAGACCTCCGACAGATGATGACATTCCCTCACATACTTGAGTCACCCATGACACCTTTTCCAAGTTACGTTAAAAGTGATGTTTACCATTCCCTTGAACAGATGAAGTATCACAACCACTAAAGGAATGAAAAAACAAATAAGCTGTTGATTGTGGACCAAGAGAAGTAGGAATATCGTGTATTGGAATGTATTTCAAGTGCTTTCCTACTCTAACCTCAAGCCAAAGCGTTTGCATGCCAGTTATTCTCTAGATGGCAACGCAATCTTCCGTCTTCCTACAAAAAATCTGTGATTTGTGTAAATATTGTCGACTATACTGTTTACAAATAATGGAAACAGCTCTTCTCTCAATTCATCACATCTCAAGACTGTGGACCAATTGTTCGGCATAATCTCACTGGCTGTGACGACTTGCAAATGTTACCAGGATGTTAAATTGTTGTAGACATACTGACTGTGAAATTTAAAGCTGCAAATGCAGAAAGAATGGGTTAAGATGTACTAAACCGTGTGGTTGCTAGGGAAAATGTTAAAAAAGTCTACCTAGAAGTACCTCTGTGAAAAAGAAATATCAACTCTGTATGACAAACGGTTGTGAAGATATAGATAAAGATAAAAAATAACATTTCTGGATATTTTTAGTAAAACTTAGAGCATAATTTATTTGACCATGCATGTTCTGAACAATTTAAAAGAAAAAAATCAATTCTGTACGACAAACGGTTGTGAAGATATAGATGTTATGGTAAAATTTAGGTCAAAGGTAAAAAATACCATTTCTGTTTTTTTTTAGTAAAATATTTCCATTAAAGCACATATAAACATATATGTGCTGAACAATTTGCAAAAAAATCAACTCTGTACAACAAACAGTTGTGAGGATATAGATATATGGTAGAACTGAGGTCAAGGATCAAAAGTACCATTTCCGGTTATTTTTAGTAAACTTTTTCATTAGAGCACATGAATGTACACTTTTTGAACAAATTAGAAGAAAAATCAACTCTGTACGATAAACGATAAAGATATAGATATATCATAAAATTGAGGTCAAAGGTCAAAAATAACATTTTCGGTTATATTTAGTAAACATTTTCTATTAAAGCAGATAGGAATATGCATGTCCTGAATAATTTAAAGAAAAAGTAAGTTTCTTCGTTCACTGGTTCCCGAGATATGGTACAAAATGAAAATATGAGGTCCGCCATTTTGAAATCCAAAATGGCCGCTTTCTCCTGACCAAATTTTTGCCAACCCTTCCATTCCATGCTTTTGATACCCCAATGAGTAATTGTGCCCAGTTTCAAAATATTATCACAATCTGTATTGGTCCACTTAACACCCGTACTATAGTAGCAAATGGCGGACATTTTGCACGCCATCTTGGATTTCAGGGTCACGGAAGTGAATTTGAAACGGCACACGTTGTGATTATTTTTTCTATGGACATAAGCTAACAAAAAATGAGGTGTGCTTAGTGTGTAGAAACTTAATAATGGACATTATGTCTTACTGAAATGTTACGATTTCATGTCTAGTTTTAGAAGTTTACAGTGTAAATAACATCAATATCAACTGGGCCTACCACCTGAAGATCAACTGGCCACGACAACACGTATCTTTTCAGAACATTATGAGTTTTTGTTAATGTTTTTATCTCTCGTTTTAGGCCTCGCCACCCAGCACCGAAAGCGGACGTAGCCCGAAATGTTTAGTTTAACCAGGTTTAAAACCCACTTTAATTTTAGGGATTGAGATGGGCCCTCCTTGTGCCTAGAGACAAACGCCGTTTTACTAATTTGTTATGATCCAAATCCATTGTCTTTTATTACAGTGGTCCTTTATCACAAACCCGTTGCAAATTATTAGGGCTTTTATTCTATTTTTAGACTAATTAATGTTGTAATGTTTTATTTATCCGAGGCATATGAATGATGAGCAGATAAAATCTGACGATGTATTGAAACTTAATGCTATTTATAATTTAACGATTTGTATCAATTAATGTACCGTACTAATTATTACATTAATACAGTAGTAGGTCTATCATAGCACTACAATGCTTTCTCATTCTAGGATATCTACAACAGGTGTTGTCGTGCGCGCCAAAACGTGGTACAGGTCACATTCCAGATACTGTTAAGAGACGTTGGGAAACTTAATTGACGGTTGCCATGGCAGCACTAACCATGATATTTTTGTGCTTTTTGTTCCCAGTAACCACCACTAGGCCTAGGTATGTTTAAATGGTTACAATTTGGTTTAAAGATAAGACATGACGAGTATTAAGTTCCAAACTGTAAGACTAAACCTTTAGTACTTCTCCGTAGAATTTGGATCATCGCATTTCTTTACTTCTGTTTCGTTGCATTATTTCTCATAAAAATTTTAGGCTACACGTATATAATAGATACCTTTGATAAACGGGGATGATCATCAATTCTAACATTCCATAATTTAACATTTTCTCTACGAAGGTGCACATTTATCTCTATTAGCCTGTTCAGATTATGGATTCATCACAGATGCATTGAGATTTCATCAGCTACTAATTACTATATTCAATAGTTATTAAGATATTAATTCTTGTTGATCACTCTATCCATTATAAGAACGGGCAGAGGAAACTACAGACCATGTGCTGAAACTTAAATTAAATATTAAATTTCTCTTTGTGGAGTTGTATTTATTACAAACATTTGGATTACAGCTTCCATGACGGAGCCTATTAATTAATAATTCTTTATTTTAAGTCTCTTACTTATTGTAGCACTTTTCCGGAATAGTTGGATCCATCAGATATTTTCAAGAATACAGAAAAATATGACGTAGATAACGAGGAGGATCATCAATTCTAATATTCTACAATTCTCTCCTTCTTCCTTGAAGGTGTATTTTCATCCATATTCTATTGCAAAGCTCATAGATTCCATCACCAATGTAGTTGGGATCACAAAGTGAATGATTGCGACATTGTGAGTTTCCTACTTAATCTCGTCTATACGACTTGAAGCGGTAAGGTAAGCCTGCTCGTATCTGAAACCACGTGCCTCAGTCTATGGGGTGGACCTTTTCTGTCATTCTATTGCTACAACCACCCCTCCTGTTATTACTCCTACATTTTGGAGTCCTTAGGAGGTCGGCTTTAACCCAACAAAATCAGAACCATAACGAAGCATGATATTGGGACTTGGACTTCCGCTCATTATATCATACGTGTTATTTTTAGGTGAGTTTGCTGGAAATTTGCTCCTGGTGTCTATGGTATCTCTTGGCTGCAATATTGTTGCTCACCCATGGTAGTGTCCCATAATATACAGTAGTTAATTATTATGCATACATGCTGCATCGTCGTTTAGCATAAACTTTAAAGGTAATACATTTGAGCAAGGTATGTATAATCATTCACGCTCTGAGAGGTTAATGTTATTTTGATGTCAGTTCCTTTGGAATTTAGCATGATCTGTTCATATTTTGTGTCCACTCTCTTCAACAATTCATGAGACTGTTCCATCTGATCAGATAGGAAGTTGTCGTCTCTATAGTGTTTAAGTCAGCAGGAGCAAAAAAGGAGGTCTTCTCAACCTCTGTGGTCTTAAATCCTGTTTATATAGACTAACGAGTACATAGTCTACTGTATGATTATGACAATGAAGTGAGAAAGTGTGTCCATTTGGAACACTTATGTATTGATGTTGAACGCGTCACCATTATTGTGTGGTATAGAACCTGTGAAAAGCCTTAACTATATTTCATAATCAATCACTCTTCTGTGAAGAGAGAACATTATTTGAAGTCATGAAATCACTTTCCCGATAATATGCCTCAAAGCCAAAATCTGTGATTCTTCTTTAAAACAGTTTTGGTTCACTCTTAAGTGAAAATCTACTACCTAGATGTTTAGTTTATCGTGTGGTTGTATATTTCTGCAAAGCTGATGTCATGGTAATGGAACTCTCCCCTAGCCTGATACTGAGAAAAATTTTAAAATGTTGGCGGCTGTCTTGAATTCCAATATGGCGGCCATCTGACACACTTTCTGGTGAGTGCATGATACTGATATTGGTAACATGGGTAAAGATCTTTGGTTCTTGGTGATATGTGTAGTAGATATGAAAATATTTAGAAACATTAAAGATTAAAAATATCGTTGTAGCCATCTTTACATCTAATATGGTGGCCATCTGACACAATTTATGATATGGTAATTGCTTGATGCTCACTGATAATTGAAAACAGGAAATCATGTGTACTTTTAAATCACAGCTGTAGTTGCTCTAGATATGAAGATATTGCCTAAAAGTATATATTTTCACGGCCATATTGGATTTCACTAGGAGGTCTTATTTTTTGGAAGCTAATTTTTAAATTAATCCTTCATGTGGAATCAGGATACCACTTTAGAAAGTTGGATGCTTTCTTCAGGAAGTGCACGATTATTAAACTACAGTACGGTATGCTTTAACGTAAATAGTGAGAGCAGTTGGAGCAGCGACTGCGGTTCAGAATCTCATCGCATGGTTGTGATTTTGAAGCTCACCCTGGCCAGTTGTTTTTTCACTGGCCAATGAATTTTTACTCGCATTGCTTAAGTTTACCCCACTGTACAGTGGAAGTATACTGCTCGTAAGTTCACACCACTGATAATATTGATAATAAGCTCAAGCTCTGTTAGTCATGAGGATTAATAGAGAATGTGTAAGTATAATGCATACTCCAAAAAATGAAATAAATACATGAGTGTCTTGGAATTCAATGTTTGAACAGTTGTGTCAAACATAATTAGGAAGATCATCCATTGGTATCTAATTTAAGGAAGTACTATTTGTAATGATTTAATGCTTTTGTGATTTTTTTTTCATCAGGAACAACGTTAAAAAATACAGAGAGAAAGACAGATTCATAGATTTTTCACAAAGACTTAGCAGGAAATATCCTCGTATTGAAAAATACCAATGGTTAAGACTACTATTATTTGAACACATACCAGGCAGTTTTCTATCGCGTGAGGACATTACAGCGAAAGGGTTATTTAATATCCTCGAAGACACAGGTGTAATTTCATATACTAATGTGAAAATTCTCGCTGAAATTGCTGAACTGACAAAACAGATTGACGCAATACAATGTGTAAATAAATACAAACGACTCAATCACTGCAAATGCAGTGAGGAAACACAATTAACTGTTTTTCGAAAGGCACTCTTTGAATGTATCATGGAAGTGGATGATAATGAATTAATTAAGATAATTGATTTCTACGCAGTTCGTCATATTGGTTTTAAAAATATTTGGGATGTAGTATACTTCCTTGAAAAGAAGAAAAAATTAAAATACACAAGAAAGAGCATAGACAATTTTACAAGTAATCTCGATGAAAAAGCAAAGGTTATCTTACAAAGTAAGTATGTTGAAGTTCTTAATAATTTTTTTTTTATTTATTTTTTTTTAAATTTTCATCATCATCATCATCATCATCATCATCATAACATCACTATAAGAACAATTTTCATAAAATGTTCATACACATTATTACTATTATTATTACTCTTAAACATTTTGTTATACCATGCCCATGAGTTTAACACATCTTTCCAAAAAACATTACCAACATTTGGAACTAGTTTGGTAGTTATATACTGACTCATCTGCCAGCCAAAAGATAATTTTATTTCCAATGTTTTTAAAAAATAAGTAAGTCCATTTACTTGTATTTAACATAAGTTTCCTGAGCCAATTAATTTTCTGTGCGGCTATTATTTTCTGTTTTCGTTTCTTTTGTCATATATTTCAATCCATGCTATTTCTAGCTCATCGTA